>JAMKCH010007122.1:0-232118 GCA_023653785.1 Ophioderma brevispina
AAGAATGAGTAGTAGGATTTGTTATTTTACACATTCAATAGGGTTTTAATAATTGACCAAAGGTTAATTTTTATCTAAAAAAATGGATGAGAGGGTTACAGAGAGAGAGAGAGAGAGAAATGCACCCGCCATTTTGCATCTTGGCAAAACAAAATTCTCAACAGGTAGTATCAATGAAAAGCTTATTTTACTACTTTAATTTAATGCAAAGATGATTTTCATTATGTAATAGATAAAGGGGGGGGGGGAAATACACCATTATCAAAAATAATGGTGTTTTGATAAGGTCTGGTGAGCCTGTTAGACTCCGACTAGCGGTGAGCCTTTATGTCGGAATCTAACAGGGAAGCGATACCTTAACAAAAATCCTTGATTTTTTTATAACGGTGTGTTTTGAATTTTTTATCTTACATATACGTCGAGACAAGAACTAAATTTGATTTTATATAATTATTCAGTGCAGTTGAGAATAGATTTCGTTTTCATTTAAACATCTTGAAGGCAGCGTTATGTTTTTTTCTTAATTTAAAACACCAAATGTTCTGTTTTGTTCACTTGTGCAGGAACACCAATGTCTAGTCGATAATAGGTTTACTCTTCTGGAGAGATAATCTTATTAACGGGAAAGCCTGATCTGATTTGTATTTATTTAGAAATGGATCCCACCTATCTAATTGTCCAGAGACCACTTTCGGAAAAAGTAACGATCTCATGAATATTCATAGGGCTAAATAACGGTCTGTGACCACTTTCGTAATTATAATGGACAGTTGAACGAAAGAAGCACAATGGATAATGATGAAAAGAAAAAGGGCTAGACGCATTACGGTTAGATATAGGATAAGCTACGGTGTTTTGAATAAATAGTCATTTGCTGAACAGACCGCATATGAATTTGCCGGTTTAAGTTTTCCAGGCCGGTAAAATTTCCAGTCGGATCCTGTCACAGGTTGCGATCCGCCTCTGCAGTTTTGCGTGTGTTGGTAGTGTTGGTGAAGTGCTTAGCCGAGCCTGTGTGGTGCGTGTGGTGGATGTGTGTGAATGAGACGTACGTAATTTGCTCTTTATTTCAGCCCGCATGCCAAAAATATAAATGTCCTTAAACTTCACCGAGCTTTGAGTAGTTCATAACAAACATGACAAAGTGACTAACTCCATACTAATCTCTTTGAAATGCCAACCAATGCGTGACTTAGATTCGTATACTGGGCCTACGGTTCACGGTGTTGTGCCTACATTGGCGGGTTATTCAACAGATATGCTCACGTGTATGTCGGTTCTAGCCTGGCGTCACAGATGTAAAATCTGTACTTCATAAAATTGTCGCCGGTATTTCTTGTAAAATGGTTATTAGTCGGGGAAGTCATGTAAGGTGAAACTGGGTCTCGTGGGCCGTTTCGTGTTACTTTTCTAATTTGTATTGGATTCCACACATACACATTAACTACTTTATCCAAAAATACGCACGTCCCGGGATGCCAATTTTTCTGAGCACTTTTAATATATGAGATGCAAATTATATGACGTCATTAAAAAAAATCGTCCGAAGAAAACGTCAAGTACCATGCAAGAAGTTTAACTCGACCATCAGGGTCTAATATTTTATTGACCACTACACAAACCTTATTATCTGGACGTTTCAATCTGACAGCTCTCAACTTCACAGATGGCGGCCAAAAACCGGGCGCTTTGAAGAAAAGACCTATATTAAATGTAAGACTATTGCTATACCATCCACAAATTTGTATATAAAGTGTAAGATTATTTCCTTGACCATTAGAAACTCGTGTATGTTGTTTCCGTTTGATACAATGAGGTAATCCCAGATGCGAACAAATACGTCTGCCGTGTTAGACTTTCAAAAGCTACAAATTACGAATGTCGGATTTTATTTAGCTATGTATCATCCAGAAATTATTGGTATGTATAAATTGGGGGGTATGAGACATGATTTTATCACAGATATTTATATTAATATTGATTTTTTATTTGTTTTCTATCAGTACTTAAATTTCAAGATGTTGTCAAGTGGAAACAGGTACATGGCAAATTGGTAGGTTTAAAGAAACTTAAGAATAAAGAACTTAAAAAAAATTTTCAATTTGAAGTATGTTAACAAACACAAAATTACCTAGACATGACGTTTCTAATGTCAAGGTATGTTTTTAATACTAAATTCGTACTTTTATGGCGATTTCTGGATAATCTAATAAAGATATCCAGATTTGTAAATTGTACATTTTAACGAAAATTGAAGACGTCCATAGTGCCTGCCATCGTGACTGAAGGCAAGATGATATCGCAAATATATACCTGACAATAGCCTTTACGATGATATTAAAACCTTAAAATTAACATGGTTTCTGTCCACACATTTATTATAGCTAGTCAAAGTGTGAATTATTCAAAATTTTTGCCATTTTGATGGAACTTTTGGGAGACATTTTTAGTACCCATCCTGGATTGAAGCAAGAGAATGCTTGGTAAATTTTGATGGCTCGTGAAAATATGTGTTTTTTCCTCAGATTAAGGTTTATTTTGGCCCAATATGCCGCATTTTAATATTTATTTGGAACGCCATCTTGAGTATGCTGGAATGCTGTACTATTTCATTGTTTTTAACATTTTGACTGTGTTAGAGAATGATAAAGGAAGCTAAAAGGGTGATTTTATATGTACGGGTGTATTTGAATTTTGAAATATGGACGTAATACTAATTTGCATGTAAAATGGTGAACACAAACTCGAAAATTGGCACCATCATTTTTTGCCTTACAATCATATCATATTAACAAGTTCCCGCAGAGAACGGAAATTTAACATTCAAAGGCCACGGGAACACACCATGGCCTACAGACTATATGGGCACTAAATATGTAGTCAGGGGCAGGGAGCGGTTGTCTCCTACGTCATGTTATGGGGCCAAAATTGATTTTTCAGTTTTAACTATAGGTTTAAGTTTGGTGGCTGAAAATCAAATCGGAGAGCTTTTTGCCCCAAGGGGAAAATTTTTTGAGGTTGAGAAAAATGACAAAACCTCCTCTCCCATCACCTTCCTCCCTTCCCCTCCATCACGAAATCTCCCTTCCTCATATCTCATCTTCATTTGTAACTTCCTTTCCACGACTTACCAGTACTCCCTTCTGTGAATTTTAACTTCGGCCTCATTCTCCCGGTCGTCTCTCCCTCTACTCACCTCTCCCCAATTTCCTAGCCACTGCATCCTACCTTTTCTGTTCCATCCATAGCCACGACCCTCTCCTCCTACCTTCCCCCTCCCTCACTCCCCCCCCCGCACTTCCCCCCTCCCTCCTCTCCTAATATTACCTCCCTTATCTACCTTCTTGCTCACCCACGTACCTCCAGCCTATCATTACAATCTACTCCCTCTTTCCAACTCTTCCAGACCTCCCTCCTAATCCCCAGTCCCCTTCACTCATAACACCTTTTACCTCTCCCCCATCGACCCCCTTACCCCACCTGCTTCTCCTCCCACTGTCTCCCCCACCTCTTTTTTCCTACTACCCCCCCAGCCCCCCCCCCCCCTCGTTCTAAGTCATCGACCCCCTAAGTCCCCCCTGCTGCAACTCCCCCTCACTCTCTCCCCCCCTCCTTCTAACATTCCTTTATCACATCCCTCCCTCCTTTTCCTTTCGCTCCCCTACCTCTTCCACTTCTACGTATTTCTCACCCACCCCCCTCCCCCCTCTATCCCGCCACACCCAATCTCTCCGCGGAGACATACCCCTCCCCTTCACCCACTCTGTCTTTGTTCCCCCCTCACGTTCTATTCCTCATGTCAGCGCCCCAACCCCCATCCCCCTCTTTATCCCCCACCCCCCCTCATTCCTCCACCCCGACCCCCACTTCCCCCATTCATCCCCCCCTCCCCCCCCCCCCTCCCCCCCCCCATCTCCCCCCATCAACCTGCTACCCCACCCCCCTCCCGTACCCCCTCCCCCACCCTCCTGCCCCCCCTCCTCCACAACCACCCCCCTTTCTTGCCCACTCACCCCCTCTCCTACCCCCACCACCCGCATTCCCCGCTACCCCCATTACACCACCTCCTCATCTCCTTTTCCAATTTCCACTCCCCTCTTTTTACACCAAAACCACCCAACAAAAAAACCCCCCCACTTCCTCCTGCCCACCGCCCCACCCCGTCCCCTACTCACCCCCCCTACCTTCATAATGCCTTTTCCGCACTATTCCCCCCCATTGCATTTTACCCCACGCCTCTCTCCCTCTACCCCCTCCTCCGTCTCCTCCCCCCCCCGTTCTCTTCTCTATCCTCTAGCCACATTTTTCCATTCTTTGTTCCCTACCTTTCCTCCCGTCCTCCTTTTTCCCACGTAGCCCGACACCCACCTTTCACGTTTTCTACCCACCATAATGCCACAACAACCATCACCACAACCCCACCCCCACCAAACCAGTCACTCATCGCTACTACCCCAACCACCCACAGAAAACACCCCCCCCCCCCCACCCCCTTTTTATTACTTTTAAGCCTGACATGAAGTCAAGGGATTTGGAGGTTAACCCATTAATCACTTGCCACACAAACTATCTGACCAAAGAAAACTTGACATTATATTACTAGCACTAAGTTTAGGGGCCTTCGACGATTTGCTTTCCCTTTATAAAAAACAACAAAAAAAAACCCCATAAGTTTCATCAACAAGTATCTCACACCAACACCCACGCTCGAACTGACCTGACCTTAAGTAAATGAGAAAATGTTTCTTCACCTTGCAGAGGGAGTAGCAGTCACCTCATGAGACTGCAATCATTACCCTAATCGGTCCTGAATTCTCATAGCCACTCAAAACCTCACAAATAACTCTTTACTTACAAGATGTTCTACTGTCTTTTGTCTGTTAATATAGGATCACAGTTGGAATGGAACAACACACTGGATGTACTGGCATTATTAAACACCCCCCCCCGCGTTCTCCCCCCGACCTTGTACTAGGTGTGAAATTTGGCCACCATCTAGACCCCAATTTACCCACAATGCTTATCAGATCGACTCTCCTCATAGGACAAATTAATACCAAAGTATCTTGCACACCAACACACGGTTCGCACCCCACTTATCCTTTCCTATTGGCACGCCCCCATACACTGATAATCTAAAACTGTTCCCAGGAGAAGGGCTGCTAACCAGACCCTTTGCAAATGGGGGGGGGCGGGGGGGGGGGCAGAAGGGCACCCGGTGCCAAGACATTTTTTAAGGGGCTCATCATGGGCGTCACTGTCTCCATTAGAGTACTGTACAAACAGTCATTTGGGGGGGGGCGCGCGGGGGGGCAAAGGGTTTCGTTTGGGGGGGCTTGCGCCCCTTGCCCCCCCCGCTGGTTTACGGCACTGTGTAAGAGAACACCCATAATACAAATTCGGGAAGCGCCCCTTAACCCGCAACACCAACCGCCCCCCCCACCCCCTCCCCATACCCTACCACCACCCCCCCGTAACCCCCCTGCACGTCCCGTTACCTCCTAATCCAATCACGCCCCAGCAGATAAACACGCCGCCCACACAACACCGCAACTCCCAGGAACCCCAACCACCCCCCACACCCCCACCCACACAACCACCACAACCACCAAAAACCAACACACACCCCCCAAACCACCAACAGAAAAACCAAACCAACCGTAAAAAACCCCCATGTGCAACATAAAACCACCCCACCAGAGGATAGCTAACGATACCATCGATACACCACAACACCCACTGTCAAGCTGCACCACATGTTTTTTTTTTTTTTTTTGATGATTTTTACACAACAAAAACACACCAAAACACACAACCAGCCCTAGACGCCCTTCATTGCCCCAATAGCCAGCCGGTATAAAGGCGAATAGGTGAAAACCCAAAAGTAGTTCCGTGGTCGCCGAGACATGTAGCACATGCTGAATGAAAGTTCTTGAACCCTCTCATATTCATCCACTGCTGAAAGAACAAATTGGCGAGAGTGTTGCTGGTGGCGATGTGTTGATAAACAGCTCAGTGATTCTCTTCACTGCACACAACACAAAGACCCTGCAAAATAACGACTCAAAAGAAAGCTAATTTGCATCACCCTTGCGAAACCGCTCCCGACTAACAATGAAATGTTATTTGTCTGTTGTAATCCTCACTTGTTGGTATGAAAACCCTCCGGTACAATTGGAAGGTATTGACATGTTAGTAAAAGATTGACCTTACAACAATACCACTGTTTTTCAACATCAGAAACCCATAAGATCTGGGCCATGTTTTGGTCATTGTATGTTTTGCCCTGCCTCAACCATAAAAATTCATGTGAGTCATCAAAACCAAACAAAAAATCCCCCCACCCACTCCCTGAGAATGACTTTGTTAGGTGTTCTTGAATGAAAAAGGGTTGCTGTGTTATAAAAATGCACCTTGTGAGGATCTAGCAAACAAAATCATGACTCACGATAGTTATTTGATGTTTTGTCTGATAAAGGAAAAATATCCCTATTGATTTATGTACAAAATTTAAAAAGTCCATTTATTCAAACCTAAAAAAGGTTTTCCAGCAGCAACCAAAATGGCCAAGAAGCATTCGTTTGAAAAAAAAAGGATGGTCGTTTGCCCACCCCTAGTACAGGTTTAACACAACAAGAACATTTCAAAATTTTGATTCCTGTATAAACCTTACCTTAACTAATTATAAGTTTGGCCAAAAACTATTTTTGAATCAGCACCCTCAAAACTATTCTTTAGAACTTGTTTTGCTTTTTCACTTTCAACCCAATGTTGACAAGATTTTATAGAAGAACAAAGGTATTGTTATTCTCAGAATAACCAATCTTCCCTTGAGAATTATGATAAATTTTGACTAATTAAAAATATTATATTAAAATCCACTTTTGCTGTTTGTTTTCCAGAATAACGTGAAGAATGGCAAACGTCACCGACTTCCCCCTTCTGAGGGTCATCCAATGTTATGGATGGCAGTTTTGTATATTCATCATCTTCAATTGTCGGTGTGCCAGGAAATGCTCTCCTCATTCGTATCGTACACCCAAGAAAAATTCCAAAAGCGCACTCATCTTCATCATAATTGCTTTGCTGTGGTTGACATCATCGTCGTTTGTTTTTCAGGACCGCCTTTGTTATACTTCAGGGGGTACTTATGAAAAAGAAACCAGTGTGCGTTTGCAACATCTCCTAGGGATCTTTGAGTTTATTGCGGTAGGCTGGTCTGCTTATGAACAGATTGTAATAGCTTTTGATCGCTATGATGCTGCCTGCCATCCACATGAAAAGGAGTATGACACCAAGAAAAAGCGGTTAAATGATGTTGACCTTCGGGTTGTGTTGCTCGCTGTAGCCATAAAATTCTTATAACATGTCGAGCGGTTTGTGATTAACGGTCAACCGTGTATATTTATTCTATCAAGAATTTCATTGGAATAGGTCTGTACATATTGTGCCTAATACTTACGACATTTTTTCTTCGGGGTGTATCAAGTGGTTAAAAGACAAACAAGTGCAAAAACCAAAATGGAAACAGAGCTGTTTGAACGTAAATTGCGTCAGAACTTTACAAAACGCAGCAGTTACAAGATACCAGCGCTATTCCCAGTCGCCCGTTGGAAAATTAGTAGTCAAAATGACTTATTGAAGGATGGTGCGAGCAAACGAAAATGCGAACAATACTAATTATTTACAGGTTCCAGTGGCTTCAGTCTTATTTATTCAAATGTCGACAGGTCCAAAATTTAACGCGACTCTTTCAACTCCTGAAATACGTGATAATAGTCAATCAGCCGTAACAAACAAAGACAAAATCTCAACTCTTGGGGTTCCATTTAGTGCTAACAAAATAAGCTCATCAGAACAGCAGCATTCAGATAATATTGCAGCTTCATTCCTCACCTGCTAGATCTAAAGATTACACTCTTTGTCTTCGCCAGATGTTTCGGTGCGACAAATCCACTTGCAAACTATCAAATTTAAGCGCGGGCAAATGAGCATGGACCGTCGTTTTCACAGTAAAGTAACCCGTATGTTATGCTACAGCCTGTGGTTCTTTGTTTCACGTTGGTTACCGTTCTTCATGTAACATAACCACTGTATATAAACTTTACAGCTTCGGAGAGAGTTTCATTTGATCTTTCAACGACTATAAACAGCATTTGAAGAGTGGACACTAACAGCATGGTTGAACCATGGATCTACAGCATTGCTAATGAAAAGTTTAGACAGGAGTGTAAAAGAACCGTAAAAGATTTGTTTAGGAAATAATACCGTAAACGATAAAAGCAGGGTGTTGCTCTCGATGATGATACCGGTGTGTAGAGTAATTATAGTCCGCAGGAATCATAGTCCGCCTACACGGTAAAGAATAGGGCCACTCGATTTCAGTGGACGCTAACGCAAACATATTTCACGCGTATTTCCGGATAGTCTGCTTCACACCGGTACTCGCCATCACTAGTTACGCTAGCAAGAGATTTTTGTATAGAATGACAATTGCAACAAGGGGAAGTGGATTACCATGTAAAGCATTACGGTTTAAGACATTAATACTTAGTTTTCTACTTAAAAGGTAACCAATAAAGTAATTCCCCCTTTAATTGTTTATTTTCCCGGACTAATAATGCCAACGTTAAACTGTAACTTAACATTACCGGGGGATTTTACCGTTTATTACGGTAAAATTCAAACATATGAGGACATTTAGGGTATTTTACCATTCCTTGTAGGCTGCACTTACAATATTCATTAAATATATGAGATGGTGGAATTCTAAAAGTAGCAAATACCCAACAAAATCGGGAATTACCAAATCAAATCGATTTTTCTTTTAAAGGGATATACAGCGATTTATGATCCAAATACATTTTGGTATGTTTGTAATTGGAAGGATGACTAACACAACCTGCGAGTGGTTGGCTAGAAAATGAAGTGTCTTAAAGACACGGCAGAGTGCCTTTTATCTGATTCTGCCAATTTTATACGTGATGTATCGAATTCCGCATTGAGGTCAAAAAGGCCTTTCCCTGAATATCCCAGATTTATAAGCGTAAAACCGAATACTGTGCACCATGAACCTGTACAGGTTTGACCTCCAACTACAACAAAATTGTGTTGACTCTGTTCATTCTGTGTGTTATTGTAAAATCAGTTGGTAGGTGAGATTTTGAGACGCCATTTGCGGGAGACGGTTGATGACCAAAAGGACATCAGCCGGATAAGAAATGGAGGCGGCCCCCCCTCTATAATCATAATAGTTATTATTTCATCATTCAATTTTGATTGGTGTTGTACAAACTATTTTATCATGTATGCAAGGTGTTTTTTATCCTCAAAAAACTTGATATCTAGAAAAAAAAACTAGAAAAATCTGAAAAACTCAGGGCATGCTCTCTGAAAAAAGCAATGCCTCCATTGCAACGACCAGCTATGATTTAAATGAAGACGAAGAAAACATTGAAACAGGACGAGTGAATAGCTGCCCTTTGTTTATGGAGCTGTAATGATGCTGAGATAGACCTTTGTCCTTCAAGCTACAAAGAGGCTACACGAGGCAAGTTCTTTACATATATAACAGTTGTGAGGCAAAAAAACACCTACATCAGAATAAAAAATAATTAAAATAGTGAAGAATTGTTTTGACTTCAAATGTTTGCTATGGTTTATAAAGAAGGATAAACAGGTTTTCAGGAAAACGGTTATTGGTTGTCATTTGGACTTTGTGGAAAGAAGTTAAGCCTACTCTTGATTAGGGACTTAAAAAATCTGTTTGGCCGATTTGAGCCAAACAAAGATGCACGCTTACATAGACTAATACCATGTCTTCGGCAGTGATTTGAGCTAAAAACATTTTTAACACCAAATTATTGCTTAAAATAGAAGGTGGGAGAGTTAATTGAGGAGTATAAAATAATTATACAAGAAGATTACAAAAGCAAAATGTAAGTAAAAAAAATGTTCAATTTCCAAATAACAATTCAAGATAGCTGGATGTTAAGACCACCGTTTACTTTGGTCAGCAAGATTTCATGTTTTGAACCTACACACGAAACTTGGAGCAAAAGTGGAAACATAGAAAGTGTTGTAGTCGCTTGAAAAAACAGCAGTGCGATATTGAAAATTTTAAGTTTGAATTCCGATTTATCTACAGAAAACTTCAGCTTTAGTTCTTCTGGCAAGTTATTGGACGCTGAGTAAACTGTATTTGGGCAAAAAATTCCCTTAGAGATGTAAACAACATCTGAGCAGTTTCATTATGCTCGTGAAATGGAGGACATTGCATATGGGCGATTTTCAATCACTGAGTGAACAATGGTAATTGAATTTGTTTGGAATATATTTTACTTATAATATGTTACACAATAGACCATTTTATTAAAATGCATGTTTTTGCGAGAAGAAATCGATACCCTCTGAAATTGCATGTGTGAATTGTCTTTGCTATAATGTGTTAGGGTATACGTCGGGTCAGTCTCTCCGCATGGTATGGCTAAAATCGGCCAAACTGAATTTTTAGGTCTTCTCCGCAAAATTGTCTAGTTCTGAACTCCGAAGTCCGAAAAGCCACCAATAAAAATTTCTGATAGCCTGTTTATCTTCTGTAAAACAACCAAAGCAAACATTGAATCTTTTTTAGTCATATTAAATAACGTTTAACCTTTGAAGAAAAAATCTTTCCTGAAGTAGGGTTTTTATTGACTCACACTGTATCTATAGGTTTTCAGGTCAAATGGCCCATGGTATCAGAGCCAATTTAATTTTTGGTGATTCAAAATTTAAAAGGGAATTCAAATGTCAAAACAATAGTAAAGGACAACAAATGTCCCACTTGAAAAGATCAAAAAATCACAACAGGTACATCAAATGTCCATTAGTAGTCGTGTCCACACGGTTGGACTTAAGTCCACTTATACCGGTTCTAACTCTGGTCGGCATTAGTATAAACGGCGGACTTTAAAGTGGCAGTGTGGACGCGCACTGATCGGATCTAAATTATGTCGGTATAGTATCGGATTATAATTTGGTAGTGTGGACGCGCACACGGTTATTTAACGAGTATTAGCCCTTAAAATCCGACAGAACTTAAAGGGACACTGGCACAATTGAAAAAACTCTCACCATGACAATTAAATGGTAATTAATGGCAAAATCAATTCATTTTGGTGAAAATTGGATTTTTGTTTGCTCAGAATGACCTTGATGAGATATATTTAATTGATAATTCACCGTAGTGCAGGTCAATATAAAGTGAGATAGCTCAGCGTGGTTTTTTTCTATTTCTGATCTGTGCTAAGGAATAAAAAAACCACTTTGATACATTCTTTTTGTCATCATGGACAATTTTGCATCAAAAATTCTATACGACCGTGTGACAGACATTTCTGTACCCCGAATTGTCCGTTCACCCAGGGTAGTTCAAATGTTACATAGGCAATTCAAATGTCATTTGGCCGTGTGACTTACCAGGAGTGTCCCAGAAGATTAGTACCATCGATACCCCAAAAGTTTTATTTTTTTCCATGAGAAAATCAATAAAATTAGGAAAGTGGTTAATGTCAACTTCATTAACTGAACCTTTTCTAAGAATTTTGAATCATGGAAAATCGGATCTAACCAAAGTGAAAATACACTCGATGGTGTTAGAGGTGCGATTTCCATTCTTTGGCTAAGGTGAAAAAAAAAATGTATGTGTTGGTTTATCCCTCGAGTTACCAAGCCTGTTTGCATCACCTTATCCTCTTTTGGAATCTCTTATTAAGCACTTGATACTTGTGATTTTGGTGACAAATAATAGCGATGGTCATTTCTTTCCCTCTTGATCAAGATAAAGTACCAGCATGCCCTTGCATCACAGTGACGTCATAAGGACCATTAGGCAGCAAAATAATTTCAATTTCAGAAAAAACACAGTGCACAATAGGCGAAAATTCAATTTTGCACCAAAATATTAGGACTATCAGTTTTTAAAGATGGGTTTGCTCTCTTAAGCATGGCAAAAGACGCTTTTATATACGAGTTACAGAGGGTTTTTTTAGTGCCTTTACTCTGCAAAAAAGTACCAAAAGAGGATAGGCCTAATGATCGTGTGGGCAACCACTGAGCTTACTGTCTATGGCGAGTTTATGACATCATATTGACGTCGTAATGGCATATCGTACTCATTTTGGTTATCGAGGAAAAAGGGGCCACAGCTCTCTATTGGTACCACAATCACACGTTTTGGTGTTTAATAACGACTCCCGAAGGGACTAATGCATGTTGTAAAAAAGCTGGCCAGGAAGAGGGTAAAATAAAAGTAACACATACATTTTTTTCACTAGCACCAAAGGATAAATCAGATCCTAACACAATTGCTTGTGTATTTTCACTGGTTAGTCCGATTTTCAACGATTCAAAATCTTATGAAAGGTACAATCTAATGAAGTGGATATTAAACCAACTTTACTAATGTTATTGATTTTCTATGGAAAAAATATAACATTTTTGGGTATCGATGGGTACTAATCATTCTGGGACAACGTAGTGTAAGAGTTTAAAGAAAATAATGGTTTGACCTCAAAATATTGACAACAGTGACATTTTGGTGTGGTTATACTTAGAATAATGAGAAAAATAATTAATATTGTAATCAAAAGTCTAGAAGTGTACGCAGCGCGACTGTATTTGCAAGGATGCATTTACCCATTGAAGCCTGTATTATAAATTTTTAAGGATGAAAGCGACTTTTTGAGCAGAGGGGGATTTATGTAAGGTAGAATTTTTTGAAAACCACGAAAAGGTTAAAATTGATCATGTCGCTTTAAATGTGGAATGTTTCAATTCATCCGTTCTCATTAAAAACTAAGAGGGGCGTTCTTCATTCCTTACCGGCGATTGTCCTTTCCTCAGCTGGCCTTTCCATCAGGGGCGTAAACGGGTAATTAGACCTCTAGTCAAGTGTGGGCAAGGACTTAATATATCTCCCTTGCAGTGGACGGCAAAGATTAAGTTCCCCCCCCCTAATCAGTGGGCGTATCCGGGATTTTGGAAACAATAATGTAGGATTTGGGAAACGTTAATGTACTCGCTTCGCTCGCCGGTTGACTCTTTCTTTGAAAGTCGCAAAATGAGACGTAATCAGCCTCTGCATGCTTTACACGTCGCCCCTCCCGAGTAACGCCACTTCTTTCCGTGCTTTCTTCAGAAAAGACGAAAAGCCCACCGTTTAGTTCCGATAGAACGTCCACACGTATTTTACTTCGTACTGGTCATAACTTTATGACGGACTTAACCCTGCCTCTTCTTCGCATTAAATCTATAAATCGTCCGGATTTAAGCCTATTAGTCCGATAGAGTTAAACCCGACATGCGTTCACACGGCAAATTTAATACCGCACTAAACCGACAATTTAGGGTCCGGTAACAGGGTTAATAATTGACTTAGTCCGCCGCATGTGGAGACCATTACAATAGGGTACAATCGGCGTGAGGGGGGATTAGCGGAATTTTTAAAAATTCCATCGACATAGTTATACGGTAACCACCTACACGTGTGGACGCAGCTAGTGAAGACAAATGTCCACACAATGGAAATCTTTAATAGTAATCCTGTCTCATCAGTCCTTTCCCCCAGGTACTTCAAATGTTACATCGGCAATTCAAGTGTCATTTTGCAGTGAAATAGTGTGAGAATTTAAAGAAAACTGAATGGTTTGACCTCAAATATTGCAACAAAACAATTTTGTGTTGTTATACGTTAAAATAATAGAACATAATATATTGTAATCCAAAGTCTAGAAGTGTAAGCAGCGGTGGAACTTGTAGTTGCAAGTATCATTTACCCATTGAAGCGTTATTTAATTTAATGAAAGCGACTTTTTGGCGAATTATTTATGTAAGGTAGAATGTTTTTGAAAACCACGAAAAGGTAAAATTTGGGGGGGATGCATTTGTTTTACAATGCGGAACTTTTCAAATTCATCCGTTCTCATTAAAACTATAGAGGCGTTCTTCATTCCTTATCCGACGATGTCCTTCCTCAGCTGGCTTTCCATCAGGTGGCGTAAACGGGTAATTAGACCTCTAGTCAAGTGTGGACAAGGCACTGAAGACTTCTCCCTTGCCAGTGGACGGGCAAAGATTAAGTTCCCCCGAATCAGTGGCGTATCCAGTGTTTGGAACCATAATGTAGGATTTGGGAAACGTTTCATGTACTCGCTTCGCTCGCCGTTGACTAATTTCTTTGAAGTTCGCAAATGAACGGTCTCAGCCTCTGCAATTCCTGTTACACTGTCCCCCCACCACGAGTATCGCCACTGCTTTCCGTGCTTTACTTCAGAGAAGACGAAAATGCCACCGTTAGTTCCGATAGAAAGCGTCCACACGTACTTTAACTATTATACCGTCATAACTTATGACCGGACGTTAACCTGCTCTTCTTTCGGCATTTATTATATAAAATCCGTCGGATTTAAGCCTAGTTTAGGTCCGATAGAGTTAAACCCGTTCACTCTGCAAATTTATATCCGACACTAAAACGACCAATTTAGGCGTCCGTTTAACAGGTTAATATTACTTATTTCCGACAGCATGTGAGACGATTACAATAGGGTACAATAGCGTGATGGGGATTAGCGGATTTTTTTTTAAAAAAATTCCATCGTACATATTAACCGTATAATAACTACAACGTGGACGCCAGCTAGTGAAGACAATGTCCACACAATGGAAATCCGTTAATATGTAATCCTGTGCTCATCATTGCATGTCTTTTCACCCAGGTAATTAAATTGTTACATAGGCAATTCAAGTGTCATTTTGCATGAAATAGTGTGAGAAGTTAAAGAAAATAAATGGTTTGACCTCAAAATAATTGCAACAGAAAACCCAATTTTGTGTGTGGTATACTTAGCATATGAGAAAATAATAATATGGTAATCAAAAGTCTAGAAGTGTAAGCAGCGGTGGAACTTGTATTTGCAAGGATGCATTTACCCATTGAAGCCTGTATTTAATTTTAATGAAAGCGACTTTTTGAGAATTTATGAATTTATTTGGAAAAACCACGAAAAGGTATAAAATTTGATCATGTCGCTTTACAATGCGGGATGTTTCAAATTCATCGTTCTTTGAAAAACTATCGAGGGCGTTCTTCAATCCTTATCCGGCAATGTCCGTTCCTCAAATACTTCATTTTGGGCGTTGGGCGCGGAGCGTAACGCGGCTACCCCGCCCTATTCCTTGAATTTCGACCTACTTTTCAAATACGTGTTAGAAAAAATATTCGTGGCCGTTTATATCCTCTAAAATCTACAGTGTGTGATTTTACGACGGTAACACTACAATTAAACAAATGAATATAAGAGGGCGTAATGTACTCTCCTCGATGGCGACAAGGGGAACGCCGGACAAGAAAATCCAAATTTAGACATCGAATTGGGCTTACACGTAAAAACGAACTACTGACGAAACATTATGAAATTAGATATGTTGTCAAGGAATATTTTTATTTGTAGGAATAAAAGATGAGGGGACGTGCGTCCTATTTGTATGCTTAGATCTAACATGTGTGATAGTTTCCAGGATATACACTCAATAAGTGGAAATACAGAGGCGATATGAGCGGAAATTGCAGAAAATGTTTGCTAGAGGTTGCTGGTTAACAGTTTCCTTAAATCGTTATATGAGTGGATTGAATCAAAACGGAGTGTACACATTGCTGACACATGCTCAGCTCGCAGTTGGAGGAGGTACTATAAATAAACAAATTCTTTGAAAAGAGGAAAAGGAGCGAGCAAAGAGGAACTATCCGTAAAAATGGTTTGCGAAGAGTAAAGTAAGATGATCGGAGACCAGTCAGGGCAATTTCAATAGCTACCCTTATTACATTTCTCTTATTGGGACATATCGGTTTCGATCTTTGTTTTAAAATCGTTAAAAAGTTGTACGAATTTGAATTAAAGTCATTTTATCAGTGATTTGCTCAACCAGAAAATCGAAAAAAATTATAAAATCAGATTTGGGCATGTTAGTAACAAGGTGTGTAGTGATGCGTTAATATTACCCCAACAAGTATGGGAACAAAAGCCAACCCTAATAAGGACAAAATCAGATATTCGAGTCATTACTGTCCGAAAAGACACTTACTACAACACGTTAAAATTGATGGAGATTCATATCTTAGACACTGGTGGTTTCTTCCTTTCTATCAGTTTCGTTAGAGAAAATAACTTATACTTAAAAATTTTAACGTATGTCACTCTTTCGGGTGGATTACTGATTAGTTCTGTAATAGTTTATAGTATAAAAATGGGAAAGAGTTCATATGTACCCCCCGTTAAAAATCCGACATGAAAAACTTTTTTATATAGGGCATATTTACATAACAAAAACACCATGAACCCTGAGACAAAAATAAAAAAAGAATTTGTTACATGTAGGAACTTTGAAGGGCGGTGGCATAGGGAAACTCCTTGCCAAAGGGCCAGGATTATATAAGATATTAATCTATTCTCTCCGACCCTCCGAAGATCATGATATGTTCTTGTGGAAATATAATGCTTGATAGAATGTAATATAACCCCCCCCAATCATATCTTTAATTGGAAATTTATTTGCATGCCCTTTCCTTTTTTAAAGGGATTTTATTTCATATTGCGTGTTTCGGTTTTCTAATTAAATGGCATGGTTCCAGTCGCGGATTGATAGCCCTCATCCCCCGAAGCCCCAGATTTTACCGGAAAGTAGTCAAAAACTTGGTTCTGAAGAAAGAAAGTACTATTTTTCTCATTGATCCTGTGAAATCGTGGAGATAAATGGTGCTTGTTTGGAAGTTATGAGGTGGAAATGTCCACATTGTGGTTGACAAATAATTTTACCTAGTAAACTTATGGGACTTACTAAATCACGTTAAAACATACGAATCCGACGGGGAAGCATCGAAAGGACACCCTCTACGTCGCCGCCATTAATGGGGGGCCTCCCTGGCCACCAAACACACCAGTCACCACACGCCGCGCCGTTAGTTTCCGATAGAACGGCCACAGCGTACTTTACTAGTACCGGTCATAACTTTATGACCGACTTCACCCTTCTCTTCTTCTGCAGTATATATATAATCTTCGATTTACGCCTAGTTTTAGGTCCGATAAGGTAAACCGATACGCGTTCACACGCAAATGTATACCGACACTAAACCCGACCAATTTAGGTCGTTAACATGGTACTAATTGATTATGTCCGACCGCATGTGGATACCATTACAATAGGTAACAATAGGCCTTGATGGTGGATTAGCGGATATTTTAAAATTCCATCGGACATAGTTAATACCGGTAATAACTACACGTGTGGGACGCAGCTAGTGAAGACAAATGGCCACACAAGGAAATCGTTATATGTAATCCTGTGCTCATCGTCCTTTCACCCCTGTAGCAAATGTTACAATAGGCAGAGGTCAAGTGTCATTTGCAGTGAAATAGTGTGAGAAGTTTAAAGAAACTAATGGTTTGACCATCAAAATAATTGCAACAAAACAATGTTTGGTGTTGTTCTACTTAGAAATAATGAAAAATATAATCTTGTAATCAAAGTCTAGAAGTGTAAGCAGCGGTGGAACTTGTATTTGCAAGGATGCATTTACCCATTGAAGCCTGTAATTATACTTTTAATGAAAGCGACTTTTTGAGAATTTAGTATTTTTTGAAAACCACGAAAGGTAAAATTTTGATCATGTCCTTACAATGCGGAATGTTTCAAATGCATCCGTTCTCATGAAAACTATAGACGGGGCGTTCTTCAACCTTATCCGGCAACGTCCTTTCCTCAAATTACTTCATTTTTGGCGGTTGGGCGCGGAGCGTACTCGCTACCCGCCCTATTCCTTGATTTTTGACCTACATTTTCAAATATCAGTGTTGTCAAGAAAATATTCGTGGCCGTTTATATCCTCTAAAAAACCTACTAAAATCTACATTGTGTGATTTGTTAAACGAACACTCATTAACAAATGAATATAGAGGGCGTAGTGTACTCTCCTCGCTGGCGACAAGGGAACGCGCCAAGAATCCCAAATTTTAGACATGGCCATTGGCTTAACACGTAAAAAACGAAATCTTGAAAAATTATTAAATTAGTATATGTTGTCAAGGACCTTTTTTATTGTATGAATACCAGATGAGGCGTGCTCGTTGTATGCCTCTAGATATCTCAGGTGTGATGTTTAACCAGGATATACACTCATAATTGGAAATACAGAGGCTATATGAGCGGAATTGCAGAAACTGTTTTCTAGAGTTTGCTGGTTACAGTTTCCTCCTTACAATCGTTATATGAGTTATATGCATCAACTGGATGTGCCCCATGCTTTGACAAACCGCGCTCAGCTCGCCGTTGGAGGAGGTACTATAATAAAAATTCTTTGAAAGAAAGGGCGAGCAAAAAGGAACTATCCATATAAATAATTTGCGAATAGTATAAGATTATCGTCGACCGTCCGGGCATTTCAATAGCTACCCTTATTACATTTCTCTTATTGACAATATTGGTGTTCGATCTGTTGTTTAAAATCGTTTAAAAAGTTGTACGAATTTGAATTAAAGTCATTATCAGTGATTTTTTTTAAAAAAAACCAAAAATCGAAAAAAAATAATAAAAATCACATTTTGGCATTTTCGAACAAGTGTAGTTATGCTAATATAACCCACACATTATGGGACCAAAAGCAACCCTAATAAGGACAAAATCAGATATTCTAGCCATTTCTCTCCGTCCAGACACTTACTACACTACAACACGTAAATGTGATGGAGATTCATATCTTTGACACTTTGTTTCTTCCTTTTCTATCAGTTTCGTTAGAAAAAATAACTATTTAAAATTAAAGTAATGTCTACTCTTCTTTCGGGTGGATTACTGATAGTAACTTTAATAGTTTATAGTATAACAATGAAAGAGTTCCATTGTACCGCCCCGTTAATCCTACTGAAACTTATTTAATATGGCCTACACTAACAAACAGCCTTACCCTGAATACCAAATAAAAAAGAATTTGTTTACATGTAGAACTTCAAAGGGGCGGTGCATATGGACTCTTGCCAAAAGGGCATTATTTATATAAGATATTATCTATTTCTCTCCGACCTCGCGTAAGATCATGATATGTTTATGGGAAATATAACTGCTATCGCATGTAAGTATAAAACCATAAGTCCATAGCTTATTCCATTGGAACTTTCTATTTGCACGCCCGTTCCTTTTAAGGAATTTTATTTTCACATTTTGGTGTTTCGGTTCAATTAAATGCCGATGGATCCGAGTCGCTGATACCCTCGGGTCCCCCGAGCCCCAGTATTTTCCCGGAAGTATTCAAACTATTGGTAATCTGAATAAAGCTACTATTTTTCTCATTGATCCTGTGAAATCTTGGAGCTAATGAGCTTTGTTTTGGAAGTATGACCGAAAATGTACCACATTGTGGGTGACAAATATGAATTTTTACATAGTACCGCTAGGGACTTACTAATCACGGTATACACGACTCCGGTGGGAAGCCTCGAAAGACACCCTCTACGTCGCCGCCATTACTTGGGGGCATCCCGGCCACCAAACATACAGTACACACACGCCGCCTATTGCCTTTTAAACGAGCTTACCGACGCAATACCATTTACCAACCGGACCTTTTTTGCAATTTTTAACAATTTTCATCATTCACCGTTTTATTTATATGGATTTAAGGAAGGGTAGATGTCAAGGACTGCCTAACTGGATTCCCCCCAGGGGCAGTGTCCTTATTGTTGTTGTCAAAATTGAAGGTTATCTCGCCCACTTTGCGTGACTGAGAAATGAACTCTTATGGTTAGATCGGTGTGAAAAATTTGTATAACAAACAGCCGCGTGAGACAAATCATTTTGTCGTAAAAATCAAACATCCAGACAAATAAAGTACACAGAATGTTGATATATTCCGTGTACCGTAAACATTCATAGTTCCCAAGACCGAGCGTATTGCATGAAAAACGGTAACATCTCTATGCTGGTTGTTGATAGTTTTATAAAAGGACGCTTATTTGGTATGTTCCTGTGACCTGGAGTGATGTCGGTGTACATGACATGTGAACTACATTTAACCAATGTTTTAAATGAATTTTGTGAAAACAACAATCGATTTAAAGCAAACTACATGAAAATACTAAAAATCAATAATTCATTCGCACTTCATTCGAAGCTTGACAGATTCGGTGGGTTTTTCCATTGGGGAACTGTACGGCTGGGCACATTCACATTCTCATGTGTCATTGCGATGAATTTCATACGCAAGTTCTTCCATTTTTGTAACTTTTTTATCGCTATTTTGTGCAGCAAGAAATTTAATTTTTTTACTGGCCGCCCTGGCTGCATATCACAAAATGGATAACAGTGAAATAGTGTTGATTTTTGCCGTCAGAACTGATCAAATTATCGCTTCTTCTTTGTGGTAACACGAACAACGTAAACGCGTCGGTGTAAATAACGAGAAATGCAAAAAGATGCCCCCCAGTCAGGGCGGATGGTGAGTGCGCCTCCCGACTGCGTAGGGGGCGGACAATAGTCGCCGTCTGATCGTTTTATAGCTCTCCCATTGACAAATCAAACGGCTTGAAATATCGGTGCGAAACTCTACAGATGGGGTTTTGGAGTAAAGGCCCATTCTATCATGATGAAAACTTTACATACTTAAAGGATATAATGGCAGGACAAAATAGTGACAAATGAAAAGGACTCGTACTGAAATCACTTCCACCGTTGGGAAAACAATTGGGAATTTGGATGTTTACATTCGTAAAAACGTAAAAACAGGAAAAGATTCCGGGCGGAGAGGTGGCAGTGTTTGGCAATTTCTGGAACGAAAGCAAGGTTTTCACATCTCTGACAGAATATACAGTGTATCTACCATGTTTGTGACACAATTTCAAAAGACTTTCAGAACAGGTGTGAAAGCATATATAGTCCGGTGGGAGCCCTATTCAGGGGCTCCATAGACGAGACGACTAAAAGCGTAGAAACTAATGTTGCGTAAAGGTGAACTGCATCAGAACTCAACAGCCCTATTGTTCCCCATTGGTTCCCGGACGATGAGTACGCCAGACAATGTTATTTCTACACCGGGATTCAGGCACTGTAATTTAGGCTTGTAGTAAGATTTGATCTGGCACATTACAATGGATTAGCCGGGATTAGCACCCTATACAATACAAGGTCTGTGAGCTGATGTCAACATGCTTTTCAAGTTTTGGTAAATGCTGGCAGTACTGTCAGGCATCCTTGTTCCAGAATTGCCACAAACTTGCCACCTCCCCCTGGATATTGTGCTAAAACTTTCATCATTGTGTTCCTTTAAGTCGTAAGTATTCAGAAAAAGTATAGGTTTGCCCTGGCGTTATTATAGTAAACTAGTTTACTATAATAACTCCATGTGTTTGCCCTAACTGGGATGGATCATTCAGGATTATTAGCGAAAAGGCCAAAGGTCAATATTTTGATCTACTGGGGGTCAACAATTCAAAAATGACAAGAATTTAAGAGTGACAAATTGGTCTTAAATTGATTCTTTCACCAATCCAATTCCATATTCAAATAGTTTCCTAGTCCAGGATTGCTTCTTACCATGGTAACCGCCCTTAATTTGGCATGCCTCAATAGAGTTCAATGAAAACGGATTTTTATTTGAGTCTTACCATGGTAACGAGAGTCTTAGGGCAAACTATTCTTTAATATAGACTCGGTTGGGTCCCAGATCAATTTGAGATCATTTTCATTATAACCATGCATTTTTTGCCTTTTTGACCCCTGTAGGCCAAAGCGTTCAGACCTTTGACCGTTTTGCTAATAACTCCCTGAACGACATCCCGAAAGGGCAACTATACCCATCCCGAATCCCAGGTACACTCGAATCCTTACGACTAAAGAAGCACAATGATGAAGTTTTTTAGCACAATATCAGCAACCTTTGACCACAAACCGACGGCACCGCAACTGTCTGTCATTGTTGATTACGCGGTCAGTAAAATATAATTAATTAGAACAATATTATGGTGAAATCACAGCTGTTTATGACGATAATAATTAAACTCAACCGATCTACTATCGCAGCGGCATTCAGGACCTCTGTTTTGCCTGCGAGCAGCTACTTCCGGGTCACGTGATCGACTCAGAACGTAACACATGTATACTCGATTCGCGCCGATATAGGTGACACCCATCTTTTTTTTATGGGTGAGAGCTTTTTGCGAGAGGCGCACAACGATTAAATCTTTGCAGCACTTCTTGTTCGTGTATTCTTAAAACAGTGCGCTCTACTGGTAATACGACGTTCAGTGGTCAAAACGTAGACGGTCATTGGTAAATGTAACGTACGCTAAAATGAGAAATACTACTGTATAAGGCAGGTGCTCTATTGATTCTGAATATGTAACAATGGTTTTTTTTGCGCTATCCACACAGGTGATATGAGGGCCTCATCTTCTTTCGAATGTTACCTAACTCAATACGCTAACATAGTCAATACGCACTAGATTTCCCAACTTGTTCATAGTTCAAGCATTTTGGACAAAAACGCAAATCACCATCGTGTAATTTTTCGTCGGCTAAATTATGGTACTCTTTATGTCTAAAATTTGGGGAATTATTTGTCAGTGTACAGTATAGGAACAAGGCCCAAACATAGAAACATACCGTGAAAAGTGCTCAGTAGGACTTTAATTATTTTTCCATGTTCCGATCTGTTTATGCTTAATATCATTTTTTAATTCCTTAATTCTATAATAATCCATATCTTAAACACTTATATCAATAATAAACTAAAACTGCATTTGATATAGCGCCTCTTCTCAAAACCAGGTCAAAGCGCTTTACAAAATAGGAGTAATTACCATTTAGCCTAAAACATTGTTTCATCTTTTACAATACCTGTTGTATTTCTATGAGATAGTACTTAATCACATAACATAAATAAAACAGCTGGCATAAGTAAATATCATTTGAGGCAATAACAAAAACACATTTAAAGCACACCAATCACTCTTAGGAAATAGATGAAAATTTTTAGAGCTTTCTTAAAGTAACACTGGCTTGGAGTGGCGAACAGAGATAGCAAAGAGTTCCATAGAGGCGAGGGGCCGCATTGCTGAAGCCCTGTCACCCACTGTACCTTTTGTGCGGGAAACAGTGAAGAGCGTCATGTCATCTGCAGAACGCAATCCTTGCCTGCCAGATATCCAAGAGAGGTATTCAGGCACAGTAAGAGGCAATTGTTCCGGAAATGCCCTTGTAAGTAAGATGCATAAGCTTAAAGATAACGCGCTCACTAATTGGGAGCCAATGGAGCTCATTATAAGGAGTGGTGTGGCTGGTGTCCTTCTATCAGATCTGAACAACAGCCTGGCTGCTCTATTCTGGAAAATCTTGAAAGGTTTTACTCCGGTCTCTGGCCGACTTTCCATACAAAAGTGAATTGGTGCATAGTCCAACTGCGAGATACAATCAGTGAAACGGACGGACAGAGATGATGACAACCCTCAAAGTGATAAAGCGGCGGAGCCTTTAAATATTGCGAAGGTGAAAGTTAACAAACTTAATGATATACCTTACATGCATGATCATAACAGTTGTCTGATCAAACACGACACCAAGGTTTCTAATTGCCGAGTACTGGGGAACATCCACTGTCCCGACGCCTTATGGTAATATCTTTGAGGCGTTTGTGTAATAGGAATGAACATGCGATGAAACATTCTGTCTTTTCATCATTCCATTTGAGTTTGTTACAGCATCCACTCAACACATGATTTCATCAATAACAATATGAGTCTTATTTGACAGCCTGTGTGGCATCACATCAGCACATCAATCGTTGGTGGATCAAATGTCAAATATAGCTGTACATCATCAGCATACTGTGGTACGCAATATTGTGCTTCCGGATGATGATGCGATACCGTATGTGTACAAAATTCGGTGTACAAATCGGTGTGAGAGGCCTACTACCACAGAACCCATGAGGAATACCGAAGTAGATTATTCTTTTTTTACATTGCATTCCCAATGCGCACAACGAAAAGCGCGGTTCTGCAGGTAAAATACCGAATCCACTGTAAAGCAGTACCACATTGAATTTTTAAAGTATCAACATTTCACCAGAATACCAAAATATTGCATTATCACACCAGTATCCCAGCTGCAGACGATCTATCAGCACAATATCAACTAGCCTTACTGTTGTGAAATGCATTTAGATATCGGTCTTTAACACGACCAGACGTGCCGTTTTCACATTGCTTTTCGTTTTTGTAATGCTGACTGAAACTACATTCTCATTTAAGTCATTCTGAGACAAGACATGATCCTTTATATCTGTGCACGGTGTCACTATTTTCTCCCTGACTTCGACCGTGCATCTCTCCATTTGACACAAGAAAGATCCCAAATCAACTCTTAGTAACATTCATGCAAGATGTTAAAAGGACTAAGCAGAAAAGCCTATAGTGAGAAAAGAGAGTGACAATGTACTAGGAAAATGATGTTGTAATGCACGGGAAATGCATGTTAGACTTTGCCTGTTTGTATGTTCCAATATTTTGCTTCTCCACAAGTAGCCGCCCCCCCTCGCGTCCACTCTCCTGTTATGACGTCGTTGAAAATGTGGGGCAACTGGCTGTATGCACAGGATTGCCACAGATTGGCCTTACACTTTCCCGCAGCGAAATGTGGAACAATATTCGAATATTTAGTGAAGTAATGCTTCAAAAATTGGGGTGTAAATTTCCATAATTTGTTATTGATTCATAATAATGAAATAGGTTTTTACTTTTTCAGGGTGAAGGTTTACAAAAATGTATCAAAGCAAGCAAAGCATGTCAGATTATTTGGTGTAGACTCATCCAAGTCTCTTTGGCCAAATTCCACAACACTGATTCCGTTGGTCAGAGTGAAAACTGGGTACCTATCTTTAAATTTCAAACTTTCGGCATGCAAAGTTCAAAAATCAAAATTCAAAATTTCTCTAGCAAAGGTGAAAGAATCTATTTTATATGTGATAGTCGTTACCTTTGGTGAGTTTTTAACCGCTTTAGAAAAATTCCAAACAATACGGAGTGTAAATCTTTTGACTCACCCTGTATGATACTGAAAATGTATTAAAAGTGAAAACAAAAGGAGATTTTTATGTGGCTTATATTTTAATACAAACCTTAGGCTCAATTTTCCATTACTCCAATAGGAAAATATAAAATTCAACACATTTTTGTATCAGAAGTAATTTCCGATTTGATCCTAATTCGGATGGAGATATTTTTGATAGGTGGCTTACCATCATGCAACAAAACGGATTTTTCACATTTTTTAGGGGACCTGTTATGTGAACTTTCATCGTTAACTTTAATAATCATTGGGTCAGGAAAAAATATGCAAAAAATGGGTTGGGGACATGGAATTCCAAATTGTTGATAAAAGGATCAAGAAAAGTATAGTTTTGCAATCTCGGGGTTATGGTTCTTTAGTTGTAACACCAGAAAACCAGGTTTATATAACAACAAAAATTACCTAAGAATTGCTACATGGGTCAAAATAACAAATTCAACCGTTTTTTTTTAAATTGGGGCGTCACACTGCTTTTCGAAGCACGGAGGAATTTATATTAGTTCTTCATCTTTAGAACCTGTAAAAGTTACATAGTATAAAGGATGGGAAAAGGGGTCTAACGCGCCATTATTGGTCTCGTGATCTCGTCCGGTAGAACCAGGCCGTAACATGGCTGGAAATAATATGATTTATTTGTGTAGTGAAAATGTCCTCATTGAGAATCTGCAGGGCGCACCATGGGATCGTTTTTGAGGAAATTCACATTGCTTTTGGCAACCAAACACTTTCACAAATAAAATTAAGTCCCTCCTAATAAAACCCCTTGTTATTTCTTATAAGAGACACGGGGATAATTCCAGAAAAGAAGCGCCCACGTTTGTCGAACACCAGTGTTTGCATATTTTGGAATGACTTACCAGATCACATCTGAGTGAATAAGCCGAATACGCCGTCTTTATGTAATACGATGATGATGTAGTTATTTTCTGTCGTGCATTACAGAAAATCAAAGTCCTGGTTTTCCCCATGGGGCCGTTAGGAGAGCAGGCAGTTTCAAAAACAAGGTTTCATTTTCTTTTGTACTTGTTTGACTGTCCAATTATTACCTTCGTTCCAGCATGGTTTACCAACTTGGATTCAACAGCAGGACTTGAGCTTGGGTTCCCAGCGACTCGGCTTTGACGCGAGGCCGGAGAAAGCCTGGGTCGAACTAACGGGGACATATGGGTATTGGCCTGATACCTAGAGTTAATGACAGCGTTATTTTTACTGTTACTGACTGTGCTTGGATTTCCAGCGACTCTAGAGCTTGGATGTGAATGGGGCTTGGAGAAGTCTTGGTGAACAGGCTGGTGGGTCCGTTAAGGTAGTGTTTATATTTGTTTGAGATGCAAGTTGCAACGGGCATGCATTACCACATGTCTATTTTTTGTGCAGATATGAATACAATACCGTACTTTACTAATTGCATTAGTTATCTGGCGCAAATAGCCATGTTGCTGAAGCGCCATTCAACTTAAACAACCAAACGAACCACCAACCAATCGATATTTTGTTGGCTGACCAGAGCTGGCTAGACTTATTAGTGCTGCAGCACGAAACCACTTAAGGAGAGGGGTACCACAGGGCCGGTGTAGAAGTAATTTATCGTCCGGCGTACTCCTAGTCCGGAACCAAATGGGGAACAATAGGGCCATCGATTGAGTTGACTCTTCACGCAACATTAGTTTTCACGCTTTATTCCGTTATCGTTAACATGGTCTATGGAGCCCCTGACTGTGGCACCCGCCGCGCCGGACTATATCTGCTTTACCACCGGATAAGGACTCACAAATGGCGTAAGTAGAGAAGAGAATCGTTGAAACGGAGGGTGGGGGCCATCTGATCAAGGGTAATGAAAAAAGGGGATGTACAAGTTAAATGTCTGGTGGCAATTGGCATACGACGCCATTTTCTAAAATGGAGGCCATATTAAAGCAAAAAATACATCAAGAAGAACACATTTTGGGTTAAAAAAATGTTTTTCTGGTCTAGGAGTTCAACACAAAAATTCCAAAAACTATCAAGTGTTGCATGTGCCGACATTGTCCAGATGGTTGACATTTTATTGAACAAAAACCTTACATCTCTACAGCATAATTAAGATTGATTGTGGTGGTCAAATTAAAGATCGGGTCAAGGGTTGCAACTAAAAGTATTTAAAAACTGCCAGATGAAGATAAAAGTAATGAAGTTTTCATAAGCACTATTCAAGATGGACAACCAGTATAAAAGGCAAAAATCATTTATACCTCATACTATATACAGCACCTTGGATGACGATTTTGGTGACAAAGTAGTTTTTTAGGTCACCGGATTCAACAGCAATATTTCAAAAATTCAGATGAGTTCGGTGATTCCTGTATCATGGACACCAATGTGACACATTGACTATTTCACCACACAACTATATCTGCAATGCATGGGATTTGTATTTAGGTCTGTATACTTAACTGGGTACTTGTATTAAATTTAGGCTTTCTTGGAAAAAAGTGGACATATGCAAATAAACATCGCACTTGCATGACTCGGACAAGTCTGGCAATTGTTATATGAACGTTCTTGCCACAGACAACATACATTCGACGGGTGTTTTACCGGCATAAGTCGCTTATTTGTGCAATTACCTTAAAATGCGGCCATTTTTGAAAAATGTTCGGTTTATGCAAATGCCATTACTTTTTTGTCATCCACCAGATTTTTATGAACTAGACAAACCAATGATCGATTTTAGCTATGATTGCGAATGTTCTTATTCCCGCCCTGGTTGGTAGAAATTAAGGCTCGTTAACCAATGCAGCAATGATACCGTTCTCAGCGAGTGTGGGGTTCTGCATATTTGCCCGACCGGAATTTTTTAATCTCATCGAGTATATCCTTAGGATCAATTTAACGGCACTGTGTATCATCTGTTGGAGCAACCTTCAGTAATCGATTTCAGTGAAAGCAGCAGACGTTGTAATCGTCTCTGGCTAGAGCACATAGAGAACACCAGTGCATGGCTGACTCGAAACAGAATAATAATTATCACTAGGCGGTCCCCGGGCGGGTTTCGCGATGGCATCAACAACAACCAAACCCTCCAAGTTGGCACGTCCAATACGTCAATGTTACCCAATTGAACTTGAATGACCCCTTATGACCTTGTAGTGACCTTTAGACAAACAGACATATTTACACCGTATGGGAAAACAACAATTAGAAGCTATTAGGGGATTATATATAGAATATAGTAGGCCGTTTTGGAAGCAGGGCAAATTATAATATATAAACCGTTTTGGAAGGCAACCCAAAATTTGACATGTTGTTGCTCGATACGCGGACCGCCGGGGGGGGGGGGGGATACCCGCTAACAATCGAACTGAAACTGGCCCGGCCCAAGCTACAAACCCAACACCAAATTTCGTCGTGACCGTATGACCCCGGCCTCCGAGAAAATAGGCAAATTATAATATATAAAACAAAGTTTTTTATTTATTTTCTCTAAAAATTTGACCAGTTTTTCGCGATTACGCGGCCCGTGGGGGGGGGGCAAGACCCGCTAACCAATCGAACTTGAACTGCCCGGCCCAAGATACACCCACCCACCAAGTTTTGTGACCGTACGCCCCCCGGCCTCCGAGAAAATAGGCGGAACAGCATCCAAGACAGAGAGGACAGAAGATCACGTGACCTATAAATATAGGATTATGGGTATATAAGAGTACAGAAACAGTTAACAGGCCATAAGAAATCACAAAGCTGTCGGGTCATATTCTAGAAAATCACAAAGCTTATGGGTCATATTCTAGAAATTGTCTTTACACCCAAAATGGTTAATCCCAATACCACAAGACAATTAGTTTAGGACATATTCACAGGTACAAATTTGGAAACTTATGGCCTTCGTTTGATTAAAACATATGAAAAACTTGTGAACTCGGAGGTACAAACAAGCCAATTGCACAATTCCCTTCATATTAAGCGGAAGATATCAAGGAAATATTTACACTGTAATAAACCAAAGGTCAAGTCCATCAAGGGAGGTATCTTGAAAACTTCGACTAAACACTGAAATCCTTTTTTTGTAAGAAAATGGATCAATCCCTTTCATTTGACTGCCAAGCTTTTAGAGATGCCTCAATGTCTTTGTATTGCATTAAATATTGAGCATCAAAATAGGACATCATTCGCTTACTAAGAAATGATGAGTGATAGAATGCAAATAAAATTGTGAAAACATGACGGGCCAGTAATGTCGGTAATCCAAATCATAATAGACTGGGCACCTATTCGTACTGCCTTCCAAATATGTGTTACATATGCTCATCCACCAAGGACACAGTTCAGTGGGTTGTAATAGTACATACATTGAATAAACTGACCTGGTGGGTGGGTATCATATATCATACCCAAAAAACCAGGGGGGGGCTGTATTGTTTAAATTACACTGTGATGAAAGTTACTGAAAACTGTGCCAATGGAATTGAAATTTTACTAGCTCATATTATCAGTATTCATTTTCAATATGAGCTAGTAAAATTTCAATTCCTTGGGCACAGTTCAGTTAGCTTTCTTCCAAGTATTTTAGAAAATACACCCCTATGGTTTTGGTGTTGATATATGCTACCCAGATTTCATACAAGGACAGTTAATGTGAATGTATGTACAAGTTACAACCCACTGAACTGTGTCATGGGTGGATGCGCGTATTGTTACTCATAGTGTCTATTACTGACTCCGAGCAAAGGAATTCCTTGCTTTTATTTGAGTGAAGTCAAATGACCATTAAAATGGAGGCATACTATAAGCTTTGCTTCTTCCAGATACATGTAGCATGCAACCTTAAAGCAATATTAGACACATTTTTTAAGGGCCCCCAATTTTCAAACATTTGGAGATTTTTACACGATTGCATTGGTAATGCGTAGTAAACTATACCTGATGAATGGTATTAAGCTCGAAAATGTCTATGTGTCACAAACGAAGGAATTTTGTACTAGAATAATTATATCGGATCCCGATAATAATACACGGCTGCTTGGAAACGGCCTTCCAATGTGAAATAGCCGGGACATAGCGCCATGTACGTGTCTCCCGCTCATCCATTTAGTGTTTGAATAGTTCAGGCAAGCCATGTAGAGGTAATTTTTCTAGGTGCAACATTTTCATCATGGACGGACATAAACGTAGCATTTCCAGCTCTGCGTTTTAAGCAGACAATCTGGGATCCCAATTCTAATTACAAAATCGCTTATTTTGTAATAAATACGCATTTGTTAGATTCTCGTCGCAGGTATAGTTTCCTAGACAATTACCAACCCGTAACTGTACAAAAATATCAAATTTGAAAATTGGGGGCGCTCTTCAAAAAATGTGCTAAATATTGCTTAAGTTTCTCTGACATTTTCTCGATACAAGTGTATTTTAGGGATAAAAACATCTTGCGTACATGATAAATTAGTTGTAAGACACCAACTCAAAATCGATGGTGATATAACTAGGAAGATTATGGAGGGCCCTTCTCTCCATAGCCGGCGATGTCCTTTGTATCCTCAGAAAAATCTCTTCATGCCCATTTTAAGTTTCGCTGTGAAGTGTATTCCTACTTTAATTTCCTGTTCAAATTCGAGGGGTGTTTGGATTAATATTTATATTCGTTCCGTTTCAACTCATACACAAAAGTGGTACATAGTGGATTTTTGTTCACTGCAGGAACCATGGCAACTGATTGTGTGTGTGAATATCTCTTTATTGACAAAACAATACTTGAAATAAAAAAATTATGTGTTCATCTGGAAAAATCATAACATACGATTTGGCTTGAAAATTATAAAGCTTGTTTAATTTTTTATTTTAGACAGGCGATGCATTATAGCTCAAAAGTATTAAAATCAGAACTCGTGGGAACGACGGCAGACAAAATCACCACGATACAAATTGGTGACCCATGTAAATTGCAATTTCCGGTTTTTTGCTGGTATATGCACACTCTACCGGAACGGTGTATGTTTCTATTGGGGTTAACCGGATAATTTCTCTGGCATTATCCTTCCAAAAGTAGGATAAACGCCAGTGAAAACTTTCTTCGGTATAAGCAAGAAAATGCCAGAGAGACGGCTGTTTCTATTGAGCCAAGTAGTTGGTCTCCAATAGAAACACTGTTTGTCAGCTACTAGGCTATCGTTTCCGCGAGTTCTATTTTTGTTCCCTTTTTACAACGCGATCTTCTCTTCTGGCTGAATTGCTGCAGCACCCTAGCCCCATGGACCAGCATACCTACTCTTAACATAGGTTAGAGCCAAAATAATGTTAGAGGCAAATGTGCATTAACAAAGTCCTTTGGATGTGCAAGCCTCGTCTTACCAAGCCTTTTTTGTAACACGATTTACAAAGGGGGGGGGTGTTACCACCCCCTCGAGAATTCGTTAGAGAACATCCGGTGCTAATGATTTTGATACCAATGGATAGCTATGGCCCTCCTCTTCCCATTGATACCAAAATAAGTACCAACATACCTAGTATGGCGTCACAATGATGTCATCAAGTCCGCGAGTCGGTAAAATTGGCATTTTCCACTGAAAAAAGGCGAAAATCCAATTTTGCGCTAAAAAAGTAGGAATATCCGTTTTTCATGCGATTTTCATTTTTTTAGGGCCATACTGTGCACAGTATTTTCAAAATTGTACCGTAAAATATCCTTGGATGGCAACCACCCCCTTACCCTTCGACTTTGGACGGCCTGATACCCTAAAACCGGTGAAGGTACTACCTTCAAATTTGTTTTGCTAAAATTGATTCAGATAATGATGAGAGAATGATAAACGAGAAACTTCTTACTTTTTGGAACATTTTAGCGCACGGCGTGTGAGACGAGGGTTAAAAGCCCAAATGCGCCATAAAAAAACGTGTTTCTTGGAGTGCATTTCAACATATTTTAGTGCCAAAATGGGCAAAACAAAAGACGTGTTCTTGATTTCCATTGGAGCCATACTATATCCTGGTTCACATGCCTTCATTTGAATACCAACATACTTTAGGTCCAAAATGTGCTGCATGCTGGACATGGTTTATGGATCCAGAATGGTTCATAAACGCATGTGCACACCAAACATATCAGAGTTAATAGGGTGCAAAACCATGCATTAAATGAGCATGTCAAATAGTTTATACGCGAGCTGTGGTTTTAAACAACATTCCCTAATGTGCATGCCGCATACTTTAGATCCAAATGTGCATAAGACAGTGTTCATAATGTTGCAGGACAACATTTTAGTGCATAAATATCATATTTTAATGTGCATACCCAACATACAGGGTGAGTAAAAAATTGACCATGATTATGTCCGCCATTTTTCATTTCGCCAAGTGCCCCTCCTTAACTTTGCTATACCCTCTTTTCAGTAAACATATATTCTACATGTGTGGTATCATGCTGGAAGCTTCCTTCATTATCTTTAATTTTGCTGCAAAGAAATCATTCACATCGGTTAGGTATAGGACGAGCTACGTCGTTTGAAATCAAGTAGTCGGTTTTGCGCTCTGTCCACGGATTCATATAAAAGAACGGCATTCAGCGAAGGAATCAGTGTCCAAAAGAAAAATAGGACTATGTTAACGCCCACAAAATCAGTAACAATTTAAAATCGTGCTTCTTAACCGTTTTTACATCGCTTCACCCATAACAATCATTTGAAAAAATGAAGCAAATGGATACATGTATCAGTTTCGGGAATAGTTGAATGAATCATACAATATGAAGGAACAGACTCGGGACAACATTTTGAGGTTAATGTATGTCTATTTTGTAGACCAAAATTAGTCACATCTTGAAAAAAAGTATTTCAAATAAAAATTACCATTATCATGGCTTTTGCACCTTTAAGATACCACTTTGACATACATAGGCATACCCCTTTTTGGGGAGTTAATTTGCGTAGTTGCCGCCGTGCATTCAAAAAAAAATTTTGGGAATCCGCGGATGGAGGAAAAGCTGACTATGTGATTCAGAAAACCGATTGGCAAGTATCTTTACAGCAAATTAAAAGATAAAAATGAACGAAACGTTCAGATAATTCCACATATGGTAGATGTTATGAAAAATTCAAAATGGCGGACAAAAAACCCAGGGTGCACATTGTTGGACGCACCTTGTATCTTCAAATCCCAACACATTTTGTACTATGCATTCCAACAGATTTTAGAGCGCAAATATGAAACCAGAGCATCAAGATTGCAGTTAGCCTATTTAATATGATGCCATTCAAAAAACAACAACAACATCCTTTACAGTACCTTTATAATATGATTACCAATAGAAAATGGACATTAATACAATTTTGTTATGACTTTTAAAGCCAGGTTTGTGGTGTCTTAGTATATACCAGAGTATTACATAACAATCTGAGATGAAATTAAGCCAAAAAATTGTTGTTTTTCTATGTTGGATTTATACAAATTGCGCCTTTAATCATTGCAATATTTAAATGGTTACTCATTGTCATACTGAATTTAAGCTAATAAAGTATGATGTGAACCCCACCTAAATATGCCCACCCTAATCTAGAGTTGTTTTTTTTTTTAAAAAATTCCATATTTCACCTTGATATGGACATCAAGTAGGTAGGCATTATCATAGCCAATCCTGGGAGTAGGCCTATGTATATTTTATGACTTAAACAATGTATTTTTCGCTTACATGTACCAAGAACCACAAAATAGAGCCTGGCCAGACAAGGGACACATTCTATGCATTGGAAAAGGTTGGCCCTGGTCTGCAAGCAAACATATGTTTAGTTCAGTTATCTTGGTAATGGTAAATGTGAGAAGTAGAAGGAAGTGCAGGGGAAAAAATCCTTCTTTTGATTATGGACAAGAACTTTCCATAAATATAAACAGGAAAGAGTTTCCATATTACCCCCTTTAAAACTTGTACAGGAAAAACAAAATCGTTTTATTTATGGGCTTACACTAACAAATACCCTAACCCTAAGGCACCAACAATTAAAAAAAAAATTGCATGTCGAACTTTGAAGAGGGGTACATATTGGAAACTCTGCCCAAAAAAAAAAAAAAAAAAAAAAAACAATAAACAAATGACGGGCTTAATTAAGATAATAACTGATGAATGGAATTATCAATGGCCTATTACAGTTATATGTATGGTGGAAAATAAATTTAAAAATAAACACTTTAGAAAAAACTTTTACTTTTTTATATCAATAAACAGGTTCTTAACAATAAAAAACAAAACTCAATGTTATTTAAAAAATTGGTTCTTGTGTGTGAGTAGGATCTACAATATCTTCCGTTTGATTGTTTGAAAAAACAATTATGTAGGTAAGTACTTGAGGTAAGCATTTGCAGTTACAATATAGCCGACTTGATTTTTCCAAACAATGCATGCTACAAGAACGGGAAATAATAAAAACAGCACATACTTTTGGATCCATGTTAATACAGCGCTCACATAGATACATTTTCCTCTAAAATGGACGATTTCCATAAAGTTACTTAGATGCTGATGAACTAATTAATGGCAGTACAATATTAGCATACTTTGATTTTTCAAACAATGCATGCCTACAGAACAGGGAAAATAATAAACTCTCACCATACTTTTAATCATGTTAATAACAGCGCTCAATAGAATACACTTTCCTCTAAAAGTGTATAATCATTTAAAGTACTTTAGATGCTGATGTACTATTAATTTAATATTTGGTTTAATTTCTCTGTTAAAAATCTGTTAACCTGTTCATATTTTAATCTGTTAAAACTTCAAAGAGTAAACATGTTTCAGGACAAAGTTGGGTTTTTTAAACATAACTAAAAAAACATTCACACAAGTGCAATACAACTTTTCCCAAGATTCAAGTGTAAAATGAAATAGGTGTAGAAAATTATGTTTCTATTGATATGACAATAAAACTATAGGGTGAAAAAGGAACAAAATTAATATCTATTTAAATTAGTCATTGTCTGTACACTATATCTTAATTGCCACAATTAAATAAGAAACATTTAATTTAACAAGAAGAGTCCTTACAATCTGCCAGAATTGAATTTAGCTTCTGATATGAACAACTAAGATTTAAAGCTTGTTAGTTATTTTGCACATACCGGAACACTTTAACATTAGGAGGGAAGGTATTAGTATTTAAGGACACACCAACCACTATTGTATCATATAGTGCATGAAGATACGTTATTAATATTAGGGGATTTATGATCTATGCTTCTTTGAATCTTGATGGATGGTGATGATGACTATTGTTTCCACATCTCTCCATTGCTTTTAACTTAAAGAAATTATTTTTCCATTTAGGCCCAGGAGTCAATGCTATTCAGCAAGTGTTTTCTACACTAAAATTAACAGTTTTACTTCTTTTTATGCTTAATTATATAAACATGATGAAAAGTCCTAATTGTGTGAAAGCCTGTTTTTGCATCTTTATTAATGCATACCAGTGCATTAATTCACCCCTTAAATAAACTGGAAATACCATCTTCATATGGTAATACAAATGCGCCTTAATACACAATAGCAAATTACAATAGCAAATTACAAACTTATTGCATGAATAGTTGAAATATGATTATGATGTGAACTTGCAAAAATGCACATGAATCTGAGCTTATTTTGTTTTTGTCTTTGTAAAATAAACATTCATTTTTTCATGCGACAAGGACTTCAAGTGATATAGGCCATCAATAGCCAATCATGGAGGCCTATGCAAACCTTATAAACCGACCGGTGTATTAAAATAGTAATTTGATTAAAAATAGAAACATGTTAAACAATTGAACAAAGGAAAATTAAAAAAAACATTTAAATTCAATATTTGAAATTGATAGAATTCCTAGTTATTTCCATGTTCAATTTCAAAGGAAACAAACCTTTTTTCTGAGTATATATTTTAAAGTTGTCAATATTTTAATCTGTAAGGTGAACTATATGCTCCAGGTGTCGCATGAATTTGCAAATGGAGCTGTGAATCCTTTAACACACAGTTAATTGAGAGTAACTTCCTAAACTTCTATCTTTTTGGTTTCTTTCCTTAATCTCACTCTTACAATTTGCTGACCTGACTTTCAATAAAACTGACTTTCATTACAACTGTTTGTGTCCCCCAAATGGCTAAAGGCTATTATGTCTGTGCACATCACTCATTATGTTGCTTTACCAAATGATGGTAAAATCAGCGAATCTATTTCTTAATGTCTTCAATATCCATTAAGATACATTGTTTACAAAACACTCGAATCACACAGGCCATGCGAAGTTCAGTTATATGCTTTTCATCAATTGTCGAAAGGAAATAGTGTCTAGTAGTGTCTGGTATGTAAAGTGGTGGGGTCAGTGGCAAACTTTGTAAAAAAAATCATTCATATCATCAATGTAACTGACTTAATATACAACCGTTTTCAACCATGGCACTTCAAAATTAGGCTAATTTCATCCCACTGATTTTACTAAACAATTTTTAAGACTTTTATCAGAAGATATTTGATAAATAAACACATTTTTCACATTCAGTAATATGTGACACGCCAAAAGGTTATACATACTCTAAAATACTGTTTGCCTTGCCACCAAGAAGAGAACAACACAGTGCATATTAACCTTAGCTCCAGATAGCAGTATAAGGCCCATGGTGATTGGTGGACATCAGTTGAATTATTATAGGCTGGATCAACAAGTAAACTTAGTACATTAGCAAGGTAAACTTTAAGTTTCTGCCCAATTGGTTATTAGACTAGGCTGCAAATACAATGCCTCTCTAGGCAAGCATTGATACTGCATGGCTTTCAGCTTTCACACAGCAGCATTCTAACATTATAGGACAACAGACAAATCACCATAATCTCTGTATACCAAAAACATTTTCATGCCAAAAAACACCAAAAGGCGACAAAAGGCCCCAAAACGAACATTGCTCAGATTTTTAAAAATCCAAAACATAACTTTTCAAAGAATGTCAGTGCTTGCATACCGGCAAGTTTCAAAAGAATTGGGGACCAAGACTGAGAGCTAGTGTATGAGTTAATATTGGGTTTCCTACCCTAATTTGCTACCGTGATTTATGACAATAGCCTATATACTATAGGCTAAAAACCACCCATTTAATTCCCATTACATAAATTTTTTGTCAAAATCATGGTATAAAACGTATTCGTAATTTGCTGCAAAATAATTTAGATGCTAAAAAACATGGTATCCTGATGCGTATACGTATTTAAAGCAACAAAAAATTATCAATAATGAAAAAAGTAAACATTTTCTAATTTGTTTGCCGCAATCTTAGAGCCATAAACATGCTAAAGCACGTGTTTAATGTTGCATGCAAATGTATTTTAGATCCGAAATGTTGTATTAAAACACGTGGTCTTTACCATGTTACGTTCCTACCTAAAGAAATTTAGAGCCCAGAAATGTTTTATTAAATTTCAAAACACGTGGTTTTGATGTACATGCTAAAACATGCTAATGTCAACATACAGAGTGGTCCAAAAAACGTTTACACTTTTTCGTCTGCAAATTTCTCACAAGTGGGTAATCTTCAACTAGTGTTTGAGGGATTAATTAAAGTACAATCTCGTTGGCAACCTGTAAAACGGCGTTGAAAACAAAGCTGAAATGACCAAATGGGCCGCCATCTAAACAAAAGTCAAAAACAAACTTTTCACAACACTAAATCTAAATAACACTCTTGTTGGGCGGTCACGAAATTATGTTCAAGATTGATACACACATTGACAACCACCCCGTCCTGGGACTTGGTATTTAATAATACCACAAAGATAGAATCAAGGCATCTCAAATTTATTTTCAAGTTTCTCTTATCAATTTAAAAATAACACACCCTCTGCAAATTTCTTCTTCTATGATCTGTCCCAAAATCTGCATTAAAACCTTGAAAATGAACTATCAGAGTCTTGATCATTCTTGACAAGAAAACATGCAGGTCTTCCATACGAAAAATGCCCCTCCCCCCTAGAGTGCGCCGGAATTCCAGACTTTTTGGAACTTTTGAAGCTGGAATACGGAAAATTCCAGCCATTTTAGGTATAGCGGGTGACGGAATCCGTGTTTTTTACGGTTTTAGAGGAAAATTCCAGAAAAATGAATATTTTCACACCCGCTATACCCCCTACTAGTAATCCTCGGAATTCCCTGTTTTTTACATTGTTATATCCAGGAATTCTGGAATTATGGAAGGTAGTGTTTGGATGTCTGTCAATTTACGAAGGTAGCGTCTGAATTCCAGTATTCATGGAAGTATAGCCAGGAATTCCAGATATTTCGTGAACAAATGTTTGCCTCTATGGGGGGTGGGGGGGGGGGGGGAGGGGGCATTTTTTCTGGAATACCTTTCAATTTAAATTCCCCATGAATAAACTAATTATTCTGTAATTGTAATTTCAGTTCAGTTTCACGGTCGAGATATTCTCTCATTCATTTTCAAAGAGTAACCCGGGTGCAACACACACTCGAAGGGTGGTCCCAGTATTTGTTAGCCGGAGTAGGTTACGCAATGGTATTGATTACCATTAACCATCATGATTGCCCATGTTTTTAGTCCCGTATTTTATGATGTGACCCACAAAACAAATGGCCACAGAACCATTTTGGTGTTATCTACTGTGAAATTGTCTAAAAATAAAGAAAAAAGTTTAACCAAAATACCTAGTGGAACATGGTTGAATAGGGGGCAACAGTGTGTACATAGGTAAAAAATTAGAATGGTTCGAATTGATTTAAATGATGTTCCAAGTTATTGGGCTACTCTTAAGTTTTAAAAAAGGTATAGTTTGCCTATCTGTGAGTTATAGTTTCAGTACAAGGCACATAGCCAGTTCAGGTCATCCTGGGTAAAATTCCACAGAATGGTCCGATTTTGATCTGACTGTTGTAAATTGTTCAATTGTTCCCACTTGATAAGCAAATGTAAATACATTCCTTTGTTTAACACGTTCTATATAAGATTACATAGCTATACTAGTGACCTCCCATAGACCCTGTACCCCCAGTCACATTTTGCGTTCCCATTATGCAACGAATATAAAGATGTGGCAACCAGTATATTTTCGGCTCCTGTATAATTAGACAACAATTTGACACCATTTTTTTAACGAACGGAATCTCTGAAATTTACCCCATGTGGACCTTGACTATTTTGACTCATAACTTGTTGAACTACACCCTGGCAGATCGGGCAAGTATACCTTCTTTTAATCCTTGAAGGTGCGAACCGTTGGATACTTTTTGACGCGTTTTCTTCCTTTTCAGTTTTTGACCCCTGTATAAACCTTACCCCCTTAAAAATTATGGTCCACTCCTTTGATTTTGGTAAACTTTTGATATTTGTTTTTAAAAGTTTTCTCGACACAATGCTGGAGAAAATGATTATGTTGCAATAGTTTTTTTGGTTAAGGCATCATTTATTCTATTTTGACGTCTATGTGTGCAAAGTGGTTTTTGACCATTTTCTCTACACGTCGCCATTGTTATCTGAGTGTGTTCTAACAGCCGTTTCACCAGTGTTTCTAGCACAAGATAGGTGAGATTACTAGAAGATTTCAAAAATTGGATATGTCCACCCACTTTTAGAAATTTGCAGACACACAAGTGTAAACCTTTTTGGACGACTCGTACGAAGATTCCACAATGTGTATAAACTTCCTCTAAATGTGCCATTTTCAAATCGCCATATTTTCGCTGAGTTATGAGCTCCCTGTGTGTGCAATGGACCAGCAATAAAATCAATATGTTGATGTGCGTGAGACTCCCAGTCATTCTCAATTGCAAAATGTTTTACGCTTTATTTCGTACACGCTGATTGCTTTCTTTCATCCCGGCCTTAAAACACAAAGGCTTAAGTGGCTCATACTATATGGTGTGTATGGTCCACCCTTGTCCAAGTTCACAAAAAGCATGATATGTAGTGATTTCATATAGAGTAGACATGCAATATATCCTTACATTTTCTTTGGCTACAGAAATAACTAAAAATGAAAACAAAGGTGATTTGTATATGCTTATATTTCAATAGAAAACATTGTATTTGCTCCTATAGGAATTATAAATTTCACATTTTGGTACCAAAGAAACAGTTCTCAAGCTTAATCCTTTCATATGGGGTGATATTTCTGATAGAGAGGCTTTCATATTTTTAGGGACACCTGTTAATTTAAATCTTCCTCTTGCACCTTTAATGTTGTATTACACATGGATCCAGAATGTGCAAACGCGTGCTTTTTTGCTTATTACATATTTTAAAGCAACACGCACATGGGAAACAGGTTTCACGTAGTTGATGCCGTTTCTGATCAACATTTTGCTTAGAATACCAACAAACCCTGGCCGTTTTGATAAAATGTGCTTCAGTGTACATAAAAACGTATTCTTGAACATCATATTTTTGAGTCAAAAATGTGCATAAAACATCAGTGATTCTAATTTTATTTGTAACATTCAACATTTGTGACAGACAGAACGCAATCTTGTTAATGCGGTTAATTAAGGGACTCATTCAGAACAGCAGGTAAAGATAAATGAAAAACTAATATTAGATGTAGGAAGACACCGAAGTCTTGGGGCTTATTATATTCGACGAAACGAAACAGGCTCAGTGCACCCATTTGATTACACGCTTTATTCCGTTATCATGCATTTTATACTCTGACGGAATAAAGCGTGTAATCCAATGGGTGCACTGAACCTGTTTCGTTTCGTTTCGTCGAATATAATAAGCCAGTCTTGGGGAAACCTGCAAGGACGGGTATGGATAGGACAACCAAATTCACATACGGGTAGACGTTTCATATAGAAGTCCCATTGATGCAAATGAGGTATTGTCATTCATTCCGTCAAACACTACTGCACAACGTCATACAGCGCATGACGGAATCAATTGTAATACCTCATTTGCATCAATGGGACTTCTATATGAAACGTCTACCCACATAGGACACTGGGAATCGAACCCGGGTCACATTGGACAAAGTTGAGCGACTCGACCGTTATACCACCCAACCCTCTCCAGCGCGAGAAAAACAGAACAGAATAGAAGCTATATAATTTGGGGAAATTTTATAATTTTAACTCTGAATTACAGTGCCCCTTTGAGGTAGAGTTCTACTATATGGTATCCTCCATTGTACAATGTACGCATGATTTATTAGATCACTATACCATATAGTCTCGTCTACAAGGTCCCTGTTTATTCCGTATATGCTGCTATGGCAGCTAGGACACTCTCTCATGGGACTGAGTTTCGTTACACTGGCGTTAAGTTTATTCCAATTAAAAATTAAACAATATATGGTTCCATTATTATTTTCAATTAAAATTGCAGCAGCAAATTCTCACTACAGTAAATGTACGCGCACTATAAAAAATTACAGTGCAATTTACAGGAAAATCCTGTAAAAAATTACAGTATTTGGCTGTAATTTGGAAATACAGGAAAGTACTGTAAATTTTATGTTTCAGGTCTATAATGACGGCTTACTGTATTTTGCGAAACGAAACAGAACTCCCATTGGATTACACGCTTTATTCCGTTATGCACGTTATGCATGCATGACGGAATAAAGCCTGTAATCCAATGGGGGTTCTGTTTCGTTTCGTTTCGCAAAATACAGTAAGCCTATAATGACAAATTTAAAAATGAAGCCTTTATTCGAATTTTAATGAGTAACAACATTATTATACACCGACGAATCTTCAATTATACGATTAAGTACTAAAATTTACAGGGAAAAAAATACTGTAAATTTTATAGGAATATCCTGGCAGCAATTCTGCCAACAAAAACCCCGTAAAAAATGCAGCTTTTACAGGTTTTCATTCAAATTTACTGTGTATTTTAAAGTTTGATGTAATACATTTTACAACAAACTGTCAATTTTACAGTATATGCACTACAAAAAATTGTTGATAGGCCTACTAAGTTAGGGTGTTCGTCAGTGCTTATTTTTACTCTGCACACGTTCACAATCTATGTAATAACTCACCAAATAGTGTTTCGATTAAATTAATGTTCACAGTATACTGTAAAATTTTACGGTAATTTGTTGGCAGAATTGCTTCCAGGATTTTTCCTGTAAAATTGATAGTATTTTTTTTACAGTGTGTATAATGACCGACTATCCTTGATCGCGTCTGACAGCACAAACCTGGAAATCTTCTAGATTAGGTCCGTTATCTACATTACATTTTTTTAGGGAAGACGGACATCCTTTCAGAGTGAATTGATGTAAGAGATGGGTAAAGAAAATGAACAGCTCCATCTTGGCTAAGTTGTCTCCTACACAGATCCGACGACCTAAGTAATAATGAGAAAGATTGCACAAATTGACAAAATCGTTATTTTCTATAGCAAGCACGCCCTCCATTCTTATCTAGTAATAGTCATTATGAATACGACCCCCTCCCCCAAAATGAATCCATGATAAAAGCAATCAATAGATACACTCAAAACGCCCAGTCTGTTAGTGATTGGACCTATAAAATTATAAAAACATTAAATCTAAAACGATTTTTCAGACAAATTTTATGACAATAGACAATTGTCTCCTTTTATTCGGACAAAGATAGATAATTATCTACTGTTATAAAATCTGACCGAAAAAATACATTTTTATTGTTTTATTTATTTTCTTTGGTTATTGAAAAAAAAAATTAATTTTTAAGATTTTATTTTATCGTTTAAGATTTTAAGGTGTTTATAATAACAGGGTCCCAGGGCCCACTTGTATTCCAAGGTGGATTTATACTCGTGTGCAAAAACGTGTAATTAGGGTTGTGCTTTTATCTAGATTAGGCGATGTACGGGCTTACATTATTTAGGGTATCAAAATATAAAAAATACAAAATTAGAGTATGTTTTACTACACGTACAAAATTACGTGTTTGGGGTGTGATAGTTTAAATGCTTGTAAAAAATCACTGTGCCAACTCTTTACTATATGGCGCCAAAGAAATGGACCTCAAAAGGCTCCAGCGCTTGCAAAATAAAGCTGCGCGTATGGTGTTCCCCTGCGGTCGTGACCAGAGTTCGTCACAACTTTTGATATATTCAGTTGTCAGAAGACGCCATTTCGGACGCCATTTTGAGATATAAGGCAGTCATATTGGATTTCCTTAGGTATCTTAACGACTTTCTCATGTAATTAGACACTAATATCGTCACCACGGAACCTTTAAACTGCCGCATATATCCAAAAGCATTTTAGACCCCATGTTGAATTTTTGTGGAGACGGCATCCATTTTGGAGTCTCATCAACACTCTTGCCCAATAATACCTAAGACCTCCTTTCCCCCTCACTGGACTTGGTAATCCCTTTAAGTTAACGGTTAAGAAAATGTGGCGATTTGGGCCGCCATTTTAAATTTGAGCGGACCGATCACGATTCTGGATTTTCTAATGTATCTCATGCCTTGTCGAGGAGATGTCCACAATGATATTTAGGACACCGATTAATCCGCACCATGGACCAGAAATACCTTTAAGCTATATGTCGGAAGGCGCCAGTTAATTTCGGCATTTGTGATTTTGGGAGGTAGCGGTGCGAGCGATTTGGATTTCTAAGGTATCTTATCGGCTTTCTCGTGTTTTCAAACATATACTTAAGGTCCGTTCATTCTGCCACGCGAGCTGTCAGTGCAATTATTTGCATTGCCTGGATATCAGCTCTGCCATACTGCCAGGGCAGACTTAGAAGCGTTTAAATTATCATTTTAACGTTGCAGTTGCAAGGTGGGTTGGGCATCAAGTTGCAGCATACAGTGATCGATTATCGGCAGTGGAGCAGCACGGCACTGCATTTGCAGTAGAATTAATGACGAACTTTAAGGTCTAAATCCTTGAGTTCAACGGGTATAATAGTTGCCCTTTATGCACTGTTTGTGATTTGTAGGGGCACCCTTCACATTTTGATCAAAACGGTGTGTGTAATCGAGTCAGGTTTCAATGGCCTAAACCATATCGATGAAGTTCTTACGAAAATTTTGTTTTTTTTTCAACGTCTTTCATAGGACAGCACAATTAGAATTCAAGGGAATAGAATTGGTGGCGCGGGTCCGGGATAGTTTTATGTTCATGGCTCTAGTATTGCACTTGTAGAATTCGAGTTTTAGTGGGGCAATACATTTTTCCGTGTCACTAGTGGGTGCTTAACGTTTTTAAGGTTCAAGGTCATTTAATTCATTAAAGACTGTCCATGTCCTTTGAATCCTAGAGTGCGAAAGCTCCCCTTAATCAAACTTTATCTGCCTTGAAGCAGTTTTTATCATGTATAGAAGCATACAATCGTTTTTGTCCGGCGTTGAACTGGGATGTTGTTGTGATTGCTACCTCTGTTCGCAAGATTGAAATTGAGATTGTTGGCCTTCTGTACAAAATGTTAGCTCCTGTTTAATTGAACTTTTCATCCTTTAACAAGAAACCTCTCATGTTTTTTGAACATTTCTGGAACACAATACAGCTTCTGGATCATGATGAATTACCCATTTTGGGCATGGATGATCGCGCTTTTTGGAATGGTATAACCGCAGAGTTGATGGTAGAGGCACACGGGTGAGGTCACCAAGTGCGAGAAACGCGACGCACGCGTTGTATTTCGAAAGGTAGCTTGAGGTACGGTATTGAATTTTGTCTGAATCATTGCAACGCTATGTCGACCGACAGCTCAATCATTTTCTGTTGAACTCGCGTTGTACGTCAGCGGCCGTTCCATACAAAGAAGTATCCGAGTCGAAAAGTAAAGCAGTGTACCGAGGATACCGGCACTGATAGGTTCGAGATTGGTTTTTTTCCAGTGTTGTGGTTTGTTCGTCAAGACCTTATCTTTTCCGGTCTTTGGCAGCTTCATGTAGCCGAATTTCATTAATATACACATCGGTGTAGTCACGAAGATCATCGGAAGTAAAGGTGTTTGTCTTGTGAGTTCTATATAGTCAATTTAAAACCGCCTGACAGATTGCTATGATTGCTTTCGAACTCTGAAACTGCTTAACTGGATATAACGAAGAAACGGCAGAATTAAGGCGGGAAAACTTCTGACAACATTCGCTGTCGTTTGTTTCCTTTTAGACGTTGACTCCTCGTCGCTGTACTCATAGCGTTTTCCGAATATTGCTAAGCAATGACACTTGCTACGACCTTGAATAGTAATCTTGTGGGTCAAACCTTGCTCCATTCTATTTTACTTGTTCTTCGGTAATTTTCTGCATTCAGTGAATTCTTCCTCAAACTTATTCTCCCCCCACCAAGACTGCGAAAGGTTGCTAGAGTAAACGTCCGTGGTGCGACCATACAGCACCATTTGCAAAAGCTATCCCTGAAATAGAACGCGTAAGTAAATATTATAAGGAAATGCAAACAAGTTCACGTTATCCGTACTCCCTTGGTCTCATGTCGTTATCGTCCATTCAATCAAACAGCCTGGATATTGTTTGTATTCATACATTTTTAAGGTGGTGGTGTGGCGGGTGGGGTGTTGCAAGGGGTTATATGGGCCCCTTATAAGGTTTCGCGTGTTTATTGACTTAACCTGTTGTTTTTGGCTACTTGTCTAGTCTTTATGTTCCGCATTTTTCCTAATAGAATTTGGTTGCGCGTTCCGAGATAAGGCGTTATGTTTCCAACCTTTTAAGGACCTTTGTTAAACAGGCGTCCCATATGACAAAACATGTTTTTATGCCTCCCATTTTCTCCATATTTATCTGCACAAGAACCTTGGATTGCAGATGGAATAAAATCATGAATTATTAACAATATAACGCCCCCAATGTGCTCCTGACACATGGACAATAACGCAATGAAACAATTTTTAACTATTTTTGTCAACCGTTTCAAAATACAAATACCCTCTAAATCGGTTTTTTCCAGAGAAAGCCTACCATTAGGATATTAAGTTGGCCTCTACGTAATTATTTTTCATTTTCATATGGCAATGTTTCTTTACAAAATATGCATGAATATAGTAATCTTGGTATCCTTTTTGTACCCCAGGGTCATTCATAAAGCTATTAATGTTCTAAACATGTTAAAGAAAAGGCAAATAAGGTCTTCTTTAAATAATATAAATTGTGATAATTGTTCCTGTATAAATGTAGTTTAAAATTGTTTTTTTACACTCATTAAACCAATCTTAACCTATGGGTGTGAAATATGGGCCCCATACTTAAAGGGCTAAAAGATGATAACTTTACTATTCAGTGATAAACCCGCTCTGAAAATATCATGTCAAGTAATGCACTTATTTTTAGGAGTTACGTAAGGCGACCAATATGCATCAGAGATGAATTAGGTTAGTTACCATTGTTTAATATCTTGCGTACACTTTCTTTAAATATTGGTGAAACTTACTCAGGAATTTTGTTTGTTTGGAAGTTCATCCCTTGTTGTCCAAGCTTTGATTGAAAATCATTTTATTTTATGGTAATTTCTTTCTCTTGGTCGAAGGGATTAATTATTTTAATTTAATTACAATCATGATGTGTGGGATAAACCCCCATTATCACCAATCATCAATAATGACTAGTTACAACCTTTGAAATAAATATGATTGGCAATTGTATCCACATTTCTAACCAAACAAAAGAACTTAGAACTTTCTGTCAAATTAAACGTTCATTTAATCAGAGACTTATGTTTCACATTCTAATCGTAATCAAAGACTACTTTAGTGTAAACTTCGTATTAGTGCAACATAATTTAATGATCGAAAAGGGTCGTTATTCTTACACCTAAAATGCCTCCTGAAACCGGATTGTACTACTGTGATTTCAAGAAACAAAAATGAATATCATTTTATAATGAAATGTAAAGCTTAACGCCTCAGCGTAAGAGCTTTATCTCATATTATTCTGCGTATAATACTGATAATTTCTCTGATACTGATTATTTCTTAAAAATAATGAACTATCCTGATTTTGACAGTTTAAAAGTAGTATCTAATTTTGTTATTTCTGCTTTTAATATTCGTTCTAATACTGTTTAATTATTTCATGTAATATGTGTGCTATGTTTCATTGATCATACCTATATGTTGGGTGTAATCAATAAGTTTGGCCTTTTGGTCATACTAACTGTATATCCCTTTTGGCGATTAGTTTCTCATGGTCTATGGGTATCCTATTCTCGATTTGGGAAGGTTTGAAGATGTTTTTCTCTAGTTTGAAGGCTGCTGAATCAGAATATTTAGGTCCAAACAGGGAAATGTGCGGAACATTGTAAAATAAGGGGTCAATAGTACAGGGATAATATGAAATCAAGTCAAATTGGTTTAAATGTACACCAATGTTATTGTATCGCTATAACGATTACCAGAAAGGTATAGTTTGTTTAGATTCCGACCGAATTTAGTTCACGGCACCAGCCTTGATAATGTTGGCGTGAAGAGTCAACGAATCAAGTACCATAATTTTTTACCGTTGTGTAGATGGACTATGAGTCCAACGGACCATAAATTAACCGGTTCCACAAATCATATCCGAGATGAGGGATGGGAAGCACGCACAAATACACCGTCCAGGTGTTTGCCTCGGCCTGATTTTTGTACAAAAAGAACAATAACAATTTTCAGTAAAACCGATTTAATTTCTCACCCTTAATGCAAAACTGCACCGCATATTCAAAGAAAATAAATAATGAACTTTTGGATTTGGTCATCAAGTTTAGGACAAGTTTGAGGACAAACGTAGGTGTACAGGTTTCCGATTCGACCCCCTTTAATACTTCATTTTTGAATATACCTGCTATTTTTATAGACTTTGATTCTAGAATTTCCTGTGCTACTTGAGAAATAAATGGGTAAAACAGCTGAGGATATAGTAAGCAATAGTATACACCATATATCAAATCTAACTTTCATTATAGAAACGTAGTTTGAGCACAAAATCTGATGCAAGGGCACCCGGGCGAGGCCACAGATGAACGTAACTATTTAACACCGAGTGAATAGGGAGCTCTTATTAGTTCCAGATCATTCCTTTATTCTCTTACTAAACAACTCAACAGTTTTAAACCTTTTTCTCGTATTTCAATATTGAAACCTGCGTGTATTGTGTTGTATATAGTGGGGGACTGTAGTGAACAGGATCGTTTGTGAGTGTGCAAGTCTGGATAAAATTCTGAATTTTGGTACCCAAGTACTTTATAAATTGATAATCAAAAAAATTGATTGAGCACTTGCCACACCCCTTTCAATGGCCCCCAGCTTGGATTTCAAGGTTACACAGGGTAACAAATTTAAAATGGTTTCCGATTGTGTGAAAAGTCACACCAGGTGTCTGTCTGGTTTACACGGATTCCAAAAAGGTATAGTTTATACTACCTGTGACTTATAGTTTAGGAATTATGGGGTAAAACTGTAAAATGGTAAAAAAATCAATTTTGGTTTGTACGGGGGTCAAAATTAAAGTTGCCCAATTTTTGTAAATGTAGTTTCAATTTTTGGTATGCTTAATAGAATGAATATGGAATTATCTGGTCTCATTGATACGGATGCATAGGTCATTTCGCTATTTTGCTGGCAAATAGTTTGAAACAAATTGAGTTTCAATGGGGGTCGATTATAAAATAGATGTTGCCGAAAAAACGTAAGGTCAAGTGGTTATTGTTTTCTGATTCTGGTAAAAAAGTGTGAGATTTTGACCACCGCTTATGCTCCTGGAGCAATAGTTTTGGCAACCGATCCATTACTGTCTATACAGTGGTCTCGGGTTTTAATCTCAACTCCTGTTAAAATTTTCATTATTTTCTTAGGTTAGAGGAAAAAATCCAAGTCCCCCCCCCCCAATATAGCTACCCTTTGAGGTTTAGTGAGGGAGACCTGCTCCTGAGCGTATTTGGTGTGTCAAAACTACCGCGTTCTTACTCACGCTTGCCTGTTTTTTTTCCACAAGGACGTCAAGACCAATTGAATTTGTTGGTTAAAGAGACACTGGCCACATTTTGAAAATAGTGTCGCATCAAGATTTTTCAAACTCAATATTTTTGCATGGTTGTACGGCTTTTATATCAAAAGCCCTCACCCGAAATGATTACAACAAATCAGCTTCCTTATGGGTACCAGAACTATTTATCATTGAACGTCGCCGCGACGTTTAAAGTCCAGGCAGACGACGAAAATGGCGTTTAACACAAGAACACGCACGCCGTATGCATGTTTCCCAGCTAGCACACGTTGATCGGTCTATAATCTTTGTGGTTTTTAATATCAGTGAGTCGATACAAACTATTCAATGTAATTACACATTTGTTGTTAAAGTTATGGAAAACCTTAAAAGTTGGCCTCCAAGTTACCTGGAATGTCTTTAGCCCCATATCAATTCCCTCTCTGTTTTGGTGTATGTTCTTTTGTGTGTAAAATATATCTCTGTTTCTACCAATGGCCTAGACGATCACTTGCAAGCAATTGAATACAGTGCATATTGTTGTGAAAATGTGCCGTGCCGCTTTAAGCCAGTGTTTTCTTTCTTGTGTTAAATGGCATTAACGACAGCTTTAGTGATTTGAGAGTCCCCTAGATCTCCAATGAGTGCGTTAACTGATACTCTTATGTACCATGCACATGGTCATATTCTGCCTGGATCTGTGATGATTTTCCCATGTTTAAGAAAAGATGTGATACATATCTTCTACCAATACAATATAAAACACCGGCCTAGTTTTCCCGTACTTGCCCTGACCTAGCACTTAGTCCAAATATGGCACTTTAAAGCCCATCGTAGCTATCGTTTTTCATTTTTCATTTGACAGCCGACTTTGGTCCAATTCATTGCCCCGCGCGGGTAGCGCGGGGCTATGGATGTGGAATAACTTGACCGACATGGAGTTTTTGCTGTATTGAAGGCTGAAGAGCCTTGTCCTAACACTTTTCATGACAATTGAAAATGGATGACAGTGCTAATTACGTAATGGTTGTGATGAACATGGCTAAATAGTTATGCAACACAAATATTTTTGTGGTAAGTAAACTGATGAACAGTGTGAGATAGATGTATTTTCAGTGTTTTTTAATCCACTTTATTATCATACGTTAGTCTGTATATTGAAATTGGTCTCTTTTAAAAATCCAAAAATGTGCCTCAAAGACAGTAAGTGTGCACGTAGTGGGGGTAGGTACGGCCTTTTGCATGTGAAGAAAAATTGGAACTTCTGTCACCGTTTGGATAGAAGGAGTGGTGTTTGACGCTAAATTGGATAGTGATGTATTGAAGTCTTCTCCAGGGCCGAAAGGCTTTTTTGTTTTTTTTGTGAACGAAAAATGTGTAATTTTGGACGATTTTGTGAGGCAAGTGGTTTCAAGAAATTTAGTGTTTTGGGTTTCGTCCTCCGAACTGGCCATGTGGAATAGTCCATGTTCGTAAATATGGGTTACCTTAGTAACGTGGTGATGTGTACGTTTATTTGTGGAAATAAAGGGCCTGTATATTTTTACTGATGGTGAAATTATCCATAGAGATTGTAATGTTTTATTCTTTTATAGGCTATAGGAAAAAATAGTTCATGATGTAGCGTTTGAGTAATTTGGTTCGCTTTTAGTCTCGGTAAATATTATCTTTCTGGTATTAGTGGTCGTGTCAATTTGTCTTCCATAAGCTTGTGAGCAATGTGAGTCAATTACACACTCTTATGACAAGATCTTCAGTGGCGCAGCGGTTTTAGGCGCTTATGCACATGTGTTATTTTTCCCCCGTCGTTCCAGGGTTCGAAATCGGTCAGACGCAAGTTGATTTTTTTTTTATTGTTGTTATTTAGGTTTGTTCTTGTTTTGAGCATGTTTTTACCAGAAAAGATGTGGGCCGTTTTTTGCTTTTTTCTCCTTTTCCCCGAACTTTTTTCTTCTTTTTTAACACCTACACAGCTTAAAGTGAATCACGAAGTTGGGAATAAGTCAAATGAACAAATACAATGAAAAAATAAATTTAAACATACATACATACAAAATAAAAATTCAAAGAATTAATTGAATATGAGTGAAAAAAGAAACGCTAACAGACAAACAAAAAGAAAAGACAATAACAAATAAGAATTTAAAAAAAAACATATTAAATTAAAATTAATTCAAAATACATAAAATAATATAAGCAACTTAAATTAAAATAAAATTAATACCAAAAGTTTATAACAAAAATATGTACAAAATAACAAAAATGCAATCTAAATGAAAATACAGCAAAAGCAATGTACTTAAAATGAAAATGCACTAATAACATAAAAATCTTAAAATAATAAAAACTAAGATAATTGATCATAATTTCTCTTATTTCCATATCATCGACATTTATCATGATTACAAGACAAAGGACTTGAGAAATAATACAATATATAGCGGAGTGACCAAAAGCCAAAGTTGTCCAGACGATGGCACCTCCGTTCATAAAAGTAAATACATAATTACAAAAATAAAAACTACAAAAATTTGCGACAACAGTTTAGGTAGCGTATTTACTACCCAGTTAATGAATCAAACCAACACTGCAACAAAATTAAAGTTTGATCTATGTTATCGAATATCAGCATGATCTTTTCTGCTTTTTAAACGCATACATGTTTTTTTATAACACTTTTAATATTCGGTGAAATTTCATTCCAGTATTGTGGGCCCATTGTTCTTATCCCTCTTGATGAAAACAAATGGTTTACAATGTCTAACATAAAACTCATCTGTGCTTTTCGTGTTACGACTGTTTCCATAATTAAAGTATTAAAAGACCTTTGGAAGTTGTGTGAAACAAAATTGTACATTAACACCCATATTCAAGTTTGTATAACAGAAAATCATAAGCAAAAATAAAATAAAAAAAAAAATTATAAAATTTAGTTGGAAGCATATGAAAAATAACCAAATACCCTTGATAAAATCCGAAAAGCAGGGTTTTGTTGAGGAAGATGTGCGTGGTATTATTAACATACTAATCAAATAACGAGTAATATAACTAAACACTGAAACTTGAGCATAAATACGATCAACGTTAGTCATTAAAGTTTTAAAAGCATTAATAAATAATAAAATATCGAATACGAACAAAAATTAATGAAACATAAAGTAAGCATTTAAAATGGGCAAAATATAGACAAAATATTAACACTAAAAAGTAATACTAATTAATTAAAGAATAAAACCTGATATTCAAAATGAAAAAAAATGACAAATACATTTTAAAAAAATACGAGAAAAATGTTTTTTAAACAATTATAAAAATAAAAAAATAGAAATGTGACCAATAGTGACCCAAAATAAATAAGCTTTTACAAATTCATAAAATATAGAAAAAGTGGAGAACATGGTTTTAAACACAAAATATACAGTTTTATAAAAATATTCAAAAAAACATTTTTTTTCCAGTTTTTTTTTCATTTTTCAATTTGGTGATAATGAGAACCTGAATTGGTGGGGAAGGGTTGTGGTGGGGGAAGGGGTGATTGACAAATACTGTTGTATAATGTGGGCCCGGCGTTGATGAAAGAAACGCCGGGGTAGTTGGGAAAGGAACTCTGGGAGTTGAGAAGGAAATCTTGGCAGAGTTTCATGGTCTGCAAATGAGGTAATTGCCATTATATTCCGTCAAGCGCTTATGCCCAATATCATATAGCGCATGCGGATCATTTAAATACAAAACAAACATGGTAGTTTGGGGATGGGTATAGGTGTGAAGGTATTGTAGAAATGTGCACATGGGGTAGTTTAAAGAGGACCTGGGTATTGGGAAGGGGCCACCTTTGGTAGATGAGAGGGCGATCTGGGTTAAGTGTGGGAAAGGACACTAGTGACATCCTTGGAGGGCTCCCCAGTCATTTGTGAACGGGGTCTTGGATGTTCGAATTGACGAAAAGACCTTGGGACTTTGGGGAAGCTAGTAAGGGGGCCCTGTTAAGTTGCAAAGGGTCCCTGTGGTCGGTAGTCAGGCGGGACCCTAGGTGGTGACAAGTGTACAAACGCTACAGGTTACGTCTGATAAGGTCCGCACGGAACCAAACAACCCTAACCTCGATACCCCTCCGCTCGAAACCGCGAAGCCGAGAACCGCGAATTCTAGTATTGGATCTGTACAAGGTTCTCTTTCCACGTGTTTAAGTGGGGTCAATATCAACCCGTTGGGCGAACTGCCAGCAGTGCCCGGTAGCATATTCAGAAATATTGACAATTCTTGACAGCTGACATCAGTTATGATGGTCGACTATAGGTATAAACTTGAACTAAGTATAGTGAACTTGAGTTAAGCTTACGACACCACTATTATACCATAGCAGTTTCAATACAAGTCACCTACTCTCGCATTTTTTTGTTTGGAATGTAATTTCTCTCAATTCTTGGCTTATTTTCGGACGTTTTAAATAATTTTGCCATTGCGCGGGGCATACATTGTTGCCCAGCACCAAATTTTTTTCTTGTTAGTTCTGGCTGTTTCTCCGAAATATCCCCATGCTGACCAGGAAGGCTTCACCATCGAGCGCGTCTCGCTTCTTTGGCATGCTCCTAGTTTTTTACATGTACCGAGTAAGCGAGCCCATTCTAGGGCTAGCCAATCGTGTGAATGGTCGATACGGAATAAACCTATAAACCCATCCAAATGGACTACATATTGATGATTTCGTGCCGAATTCCACGAGTAACCCAATTTCGGCACATTGTGTATCAGACCCCCCTTTGCAGTAACCATGGTAACCAAAGAGGTACTGAAGTGTTTAGTCACCCAGTGCAGTGTAAATCCTAATTTAAAATCTCTATTACAGAAATGACCCAAGCCTGCAAATGCCATCTTCGAGGACATCGGATATTATATTGCTATCATGCCGGTGGTTGTTATCACGGTGATTTCGACAGATTCTTCCGGCGTTAGGCTAAAATTGACCGTTTGCTCAACAAGGCCGAATGTGCCAACTTCTCTCTCGCTTTAACACCTCACATACATATATTGCACATACACATTATAATAGACATAAACAGTTTTTCATATTATAACCAGTACGGTGTTAATATATACACATACACACACGTAAATACATATACAGTATAATGTACAATATTATACTATATAATTTTAAACATGTAGATATACATATTAGACATATGTATGCAATGTGGCATATACAAATACACACTTAACACACACACACCATATTGAGTACATACACATATGAAAATAATACAAGGTATATAAATTATCTTAAAAAATTTTTATAGCTCCTAGTATTTTTACCTTTCTGTTTTTCCTGAATCATTGATCATCAATTCTGGACGTCGCACAGCATGGTTACTGAATGCTTCTTTGATAGACTGAAAATCGTTAGGAAGACTCGAGTGACCACATAAATTCAACGCATATATATTACCATACGTAGTTTTCAATTGACCAAGAAACTCGTATGCTGGCAACTTGGATCTATAGAGTGACCACATAATCCATGGAAGACTGCCAACTATTGGGAAATTCCAGGGCGTCGGTGGATAGTTTCTTGTTTTGGCTCGATTCCATAACCCGTGGATGTCCAGCTACAATTACAAGTAACAGAAGACATTGGCCTACCGAAAACATTTCTCTCCATCTCTCGGAAATCAAATTGAAAACAGTTGCAATGTGTCGACTTAGCTTCATGTTACTGGTAGAGACAAATTCACCGAAAGAAACCATGCGCACTTTTTCATGGAATCCTATACCAGGACTTGCGGCTAATCAGCTACACGCACTGCACTGAGGCTATGTCCTCTACTGCTCAAAAAATGAGTATGGGGGTGGTGGGGGGTGTGGGGGGCAAAATAGCACTTCTACAAACAGACATGCCACTAACATTTCCAAACACACAATGGAAGTAGGTGACGAAATCTAACCTTGAATATGCATAGAGAATAATCATTGAGATAACCTTGTATAGCCAGCGGCACCATTTAGAAACTGTAAGGTGTCCCCCGGTGTGTCGCCAATAGGAGGCCAAATTGTTTCTAAATCAGTGAGTTTCAACGCCAACATGAGGGTGGCAACGATAGATTTTCGATGCACCCAAATATTGTGTTCGTACTAGTAATTCACACTATACTAGAACTCATAATTTCTTACCTTGTATTGGCTACAGAAATGCCTTAAAAGACGAGAAAAAAGGGTAATTCTTATTTAGCGGAATTTTTTGTATTCTTTTGCTCCTATACTAAATTAGAATTTCACAATTTTTGTGCCAAAGAACCATTTCTTCAAGCTTAATCCTTTCAGTGGGGTTAATTTTTGATGGAAAGCTTTACATCAGGGCCAAAAATCAGTAGTTTCGATTTTTTAGGGACACCTTTATATGTGAAATCTCTCGTTTGCAACCTTTTAATGTATACAAGAAAGCAATAAAATCGCTGTGACCTCAATAGTTTTGGAAGTTTTTTCATTAAAAGGACAAATAGGACCAAAATACGTAGTTCTTAGTATTTTATGTTGTAAAATACTGGTATTTTACAGCCCAATACACACATGGGTCGTGGTCTTTTCGAATTGTCCTGATTTAGTTTTATAGAAATCATGTATTTTGTTTGCGGAATGTCAAGTCACATACCTAGGTTTCATCTAAATGGATGTGAAAGGGTGTTTTATGTTGTAAAATACTGTCCTTTTACAGCCCACTTTATACCACATGGGTCGCGGTCGTTTCGGATTTGTCCTGATTTAGTTATTAGAAAATAAGTATTATTGTTGCGGAATGGCAAGTCCATAACCTAGTTTCAATAATATGGGTGAAGGGTGATTTTAGGTTGTGCCCAATTACACACAGGGGTCGTGGTCTTTTCGCGATTTGTCTGATTTAGTTATTATGTATTATTTTTTGGTTGCTGATGTCAAGGTTTCATCTAAACATGGTGTGAACAGGGTGATGGGGCATTTTAAAAGCACGATCATGTGGAAATTTACAAAGAAGTTGTACGTATATTAATGTTTATGAAGTGAAGACAACAGAAAATGTATAACCTTAAATCCAATAGTCAATCACGAACCCGGGGGGGGGGGGGTGGGGTCTTAATTTTGTTTGGGTAGACATGTGCGGCCGGGGGTTGCAACACTACTCCGAAAAAAAGGATACTAAAAAATTGATGATTAACACGCCAGTCCGCAAAATTTCGCCTTATTATTCTTTTAATTTAGGGAGAGTGTTAATAAATTCTATGGTGGGGGTTGACAAATACAGGCCCGTTGGGATCAAAAAATATTTTAGGTCCCAAAAAAGGGGGATCAAAGAATTTCCATGTCAGTAGAAGGGGGATAAAAAAAAAGAAAGATTATTTTGCGCCATCAAATCATCGCTCTTACCAAGGTATATATTTGTTATTATCCCATTTGCAAATTAAATTTGGAATACCAACTTTCATAAAAAAATGTTGTGCTTGAAAATGTAATATTGCATTTTGTATGAGTAAAAATGGGTATAGTACCAAAATGTGAACAGTGCACGGGTTTCCGCGAAGAAGAAGACACACCACCCATGCAGTTTTGTTTAAATATATAGAATAGTCCTTTTACCTCACCTGTTCAGGGTCCACCTCCTGAAACAAAGGGATGGGAATCGCATGATGAAAAAAAGTTTTTTTAACCCTAACCTGACAAAAAAAGTTGAGGCGCCCCCGCCCGTCCAGACCATGATTTCCGGCAAAAATTTATTACTGGCACCGTGATATGTGAACGACGGTGTGTGAAGAGATAAATATTCGAACCCTTAAATTGTTACCAAAGGTTGTGATAGTGCCGGGATGTATGTGACAGTGTATTATGCATGGAATGATCACACTTACACAGGATATGGCAAGGTTGATGCATGCATGGTTGGGATAAACATTTTCACAGTTTTATTTTTAGTTATGATTTTAAACTGTGCTTTCGGAAATATTTTGATTGCAGTGATTCAGGGCTATAGCTTTATAGTCCGAATACTTGCTGTAAACAGTGCCGTTTAGTTTAAAGCGTAAGGGGTCAAGCTGGCTAATAATTCCGGTATGCGTACCTACCCAAATAGAAAAGGCCAACTCGACCCAATGGGACCACCTAGTTTAACGGAATTTGGGTGGGTAGGTACGATGGTCACAGTCGGCCAAATCTACTCTTTCGCTGTCAAGCAAATCACATGCACATTTATAAATCTCTATCAATTATGGTAATGATTTTCAAGTGTACATAACATTGAGGAATATCAGGCCAAGTCCTCCTGTACTTGGCGAAATAGCACTTGCAATACAGCCACTTACCTAAAACTATTGTGTTTATGAGCATTACATCTTTGTATGGAGTACTTTTTGATAATTAGGCATTCATACAATTTCCCTGATACACTCACAACTATTTCTATTTTGTGAATGAAAAATACAATTATAATTAATTTTATTCTTCCTCATGTGATCTGTGGGTAACTCTGATCAGGGAAGTGCGCGACCGCCGCATAGCTTGTATGCACACACAGTTCCCACCACAATGATGTGTAATACACCATATGATGTACCGATACGGCGGTGAAATGTTGTAAGGACTCAGGGCCAAGGACTTGGGAAGAAGGACACCCATATTGCCGTTGCCTGCCAAGTACCCTTTGCCATATGCATAAAAATGTTCAGCATATCAGTACGTGGTTATAGGCCTACACGGCTATGCACGGGAATGCTTCAGTGCGATGCACTTGGTTTCGAGTGGTGTTTTGATTGTTTTACCTTTTTAAAAATAATTAACATTATTATATATATTTTAACTAGCACAGTCTTTTCGTCTCTCTTGCCATATTTTTAGGCGTATGGCAATTTTGTGACCCGGGTCACGGTGAATACCCTATGTGACCCACCCCAATCGGGAACTAATGTCTCGATTGAGTACTATTCCGATTAGGTCGATTGTCGTGGCGATATCGTTAAATGTTAGTCTCGTTCACAATCAAGTCTTCTGTAGTATTATAATATTGAAACGCTAAAATTATATCGTCGTCATATTGAACATGTGAGTGGGCAATAAGAAATACATCTATATGAGACTAAACTTTCGCGCGTAATCATCATTCATTAATGGCGGGGAAGTCAACGCCGCTGTACCGGGATGTGAGTGAGTCATTTGCCCAGTCATTGGTCTGTTTGTTGTGTGAGTATTGAGGTATGTTATCACATTTTCTTCCGATAAATTAAAATTCGTTTCCCTTGTGTGTTTTTAAGTTGAAATTGTTAGATCAACAAGAAGGGTATTAATTCATACAGGTCGAATCAAAATTCTGCAGCCGCCCTTGGAGGCCCTTGGCCGTTGATTTGATCGACTGCAAATTTTCCGTTTCCAAGAGGTAAGGGGGACAAGGCTATGATGTTTCGAGCTGCACTTGGCTACACGATTACATTGTTTGTCGTGGCTACAAATAGTTTTTTTGTTTGTTTGTTTTTAAATTTTAGTCAAAAATCGGCTTATGAAAATAAAATGGCATATGTCCAAATACTGTACTGCCCGCTGTACTATAGATAGGGACAGGTATGCATCTCATCTGTTAGCTTGTGTGCAATTTTGGCCCGATAAATAGGCCTGGGACCCATATGGTCCAGGACCATATTTGCATATGGTCTGGGCGCTAAGATTAAATCTTGGGGAAAATTATTAAGTCAAACCGGCTCCGGAGCATATTTCTATATGCTCCTGGGAGCAGCAGTGCATTTAAATATGCTTCAGGAGCATATATGCTATTATGCTCATGGAGCATAAAATAATCTGGAAAAAATATTCAAGTCCAATTACGCTCAGGAGCATATTGCCATATGCTCCACTGGGGCATGTGCATTCAAATTTCAATTCTCCAGGACACAATGCGTCAAGGACCATAATAATTGGGCCATTTCAGGTCATAACATTTCCCATTGATTATTTGAAAAAAACAATAAAATACAAAGGTCAAAATTGAGCATTATCAGGAAAGCGGTATGTATGCACTTGGTTTTTTTTCCATTGAATGAAAACTTATTCATAGCATGGTTAGAGCTTTTTAACATTCTCGGAATTTCCTATAATAATCCCCTTAAATTTCATTCTTTTGAAAGAATTATTGTTAAATGAGGCAAAATTGCAAACAGCTTCGCTGGACCCAGGTAAAATATGTCCAATTAACAACCCCCCCGGAACCCCATTAAAGCAGTTTTCCAATTAAATTGATTCAAGTAGTTAATGTTTTCTATTATATAAGAAAAATTATGCTTATGGCCCCTTGAAACTAAATAGATAATAGTTAAAGCCCGAATGAATAGTTTTAACAGGCATCTGGGCCAAGTGTAAAAAGTTAATGTCTAAATAATAAGCTTAATTCATATGCGTGTAAAATATAGTTATGAAAGTTACCCAATCTGCGTAAAATGTGTTTTCCGATGGCTAATTTTGATTGTATACCGATCAACCCTAGTGCACAGACTACATCCCGTTAGCTACCAACCCGGGCTAATCGAGAATTTTAATGTCTCGATTGGGTGGTCACATAGGGTAGGTCACAGTGACCCGGTCACAAAATGGCCATACCGATATTTAAGGGGTGTCATGTTACGTTGTAATCATAATAAGGTTTTATAATGTAGCATTTGATGTGCAATCTTGAGGGTGTGAATTAGATGTTAGGGTGTGAGTGTGGTGTGTGTGAGTGTGTTCGTGTGTGTGTGTGTGTTTTTTAATTTGTCTTTTTTTGTTATTGTGTGTTGGTGTTAGTGGGTGACATATTTGCATGTGAATGTTATGGTAAGTGTTTGTGAGTGGTGTGTTTGTGTGTTATGGGTGTGTTTTGAGGTGTGTTTGTTTCCCTATTTGTCGTGTACGATATTTTAAAGGTGCAATGTTTTTTATAATGATGAGTGATGATTTTTTTTTTGAATTTATATATGGTCTTATAATTGATTTTGATGTTTTTAAGCTTTTTAAGGTAAAATCAATACGCAAAATAGCTGTTTGCTGCTATGTATGCTTTGTTTTAATAAAAACCTGCAAATATATTTTCACTAAAAATAGTGTTGAGGAAACACATTCAACCAGACTCTCAAAGGTACATCCATTACCTAGAATCAGGATCGGTACATTTCATAGCGTTAAACTGTTAAATGACCATTCACAAGTCAAAACAATTTTCACAAAACAACCTAAAGCAGCTCGACATTACGAGAATTTGGGGAGGTACGCATACGGAATAATTAGCCAGCTCAACTCGTTTGCACGTACGCGTAACTAAATGCAAAGGCTCGTGTCATTAACAGAGCTTACAAGTAGAGAGAGATATTCACATTTCTGACACTACGTGATTAAAATTAACAAAGATTACTCTGGGAATAAAGTCTAAATACAATTTTAATCCCATCACACCCTCCTCAATTTCACCTTCTAGCTCTCTAAATGAACATCGGAATTACTAAACTGCTCTTCCTAATACACCCACATATATGAATAGGAATTTCGTGCGGTTTGCCAGCTCTCGATTTTGTCATACGAGCTTCCTGTTGGTTTAAGCGGGGGGGTGGGGGGGTACTCAACACAATGACCATACGGGGATCTTCGCGCAACGTTGGTCCATTTTCAGCTTTCTGTCTCAATGACTCCTTTTTCCATACCAATTTTGGTATAGCAAAATGGGAGTTTTTCAAAATTGTCCTCAATTTGTTGGAAAGGTATCCGGATTTCTTCAATCTTCATCTCTGGTATAGCTATTTGTTCCCTTTTCGGCAAAATTGGTAAAGATATGGGCACGCCGTCTTCATACCCAAACCAAACTTAAGAACCCCCTAAGAGTTTCAATGACTGGTCCAATATAGTATCAATCAAAATATTTTTATATCACCATTTAGCAAAATGCAATAAGGAAGATTCCCGTCAGTCTGTTGTATTCTTAGTGTGTGTAGTTTTCAAAAAGGCGAACCGGTGTGAAAGCAGGTATAATCCGGCGGGAGCCACATTCCGGGGCTCCATAGACGATAACGGAATAAAGCGTTGAAACTAATGTTGGCTGAAGAGTCCACTGAATCGATGTCCCTATTGTTCACCATTGTTTCCCGGACTGTGATACGCCGACGAAAATTACTTCTACCACCGGTCCAGGTGAATCAGCTGGAAATCACAAGTTTTGGAGCTACATATCCATTCTTTGACGGTCTCGTTACCACCATAATAGAATGCCAAATCGTGTACACTCATTTTTCAATGAGAAATGAATTGGGGCCATGAAGACGAGGTTAAACGAGTTTGGGGTGAAATGCGTACTACACGATTTGGCACTCCACAACTATCTTACTCATGAGACAACATAGGCCATACTGCCCTGCTAATAAGGATAGTGACGGACAAAGTTAGGCATACTGGTGCAAATCCTGAGAAGTATACAAATGTAAAGGGAAGTCAAACGGCGAAATAATAGAAGCCAGAACTAAGAAATGTGAAATATCCGGCGCTGTAAATGGCCGTCCAGTCACTCTGTTCTTCACCGTTGAAGGTGGACTTTGAGTCCGGAGGATCATAACTTGGGAACTTTTGTTATGTTGCTCCTCATAACATAAGAAAAACTATCCTGAAAAAAAATCAGCTATGACCTATTTATTTCTGTCTATTGGCTACACGAATCCTAAATTTCCTGGACTATAAAATAAAATGTGCACAAATGAAGAAACCAACAAAGGTCCCTGTCGTCTGTTTCCTTGGACTGGAGTACACAGAGAACTCCATAATAATTATGTAACATTTTGCTTAATTTAGGTAAAGTGCTCTCCACAACCGATTGGGAGTGGATAAATCAGTTAATAATCTCAGTAGTACCTTATTTTGCTAATTCACTACCTAATTTGCATAATTAGTTCAAAAATTGGATTTCCTGCTAATGTGGAATGAATGATGGTAGGATCATGGTCAACTTCGTGCCGTAAATTTTGAAGGTAATTTCAAGTTCAAGCATTGTGCATGGCTTTATGCATCATTGATGCCCTAGTTGTACCTTCCCGTTGGAATTTGTTTCGAAATGTTAAAAAGGTTTTGTTTCTTAGACATTTAGCCCCAAATATTTTGCTCTAAACAAAAAAATCCTGCCTCCTGGTCCATTAATAGCTCTTTAATCAGAGGCGATCGTAACCCGACAAAAATATTTTCCCGAGAACCAATAATAGCTTTCTGGAGAGAAAAGCTGAGAAACAAATATCAAAGACTCAATGGTGAATGGTGTTCAAACCCCATTCTTGAACAAAATGAAACACTAGTAGGCCTACACTATATGAAAATGAAGCACAGACAATATACTGACTGGTAATTGACCTCTACGGTAATCCCAAGGTTTCCTGTAGCGGTTTCGATTGTCCAGAGGGTATGCCTTGGGCGCCTGTTATTAAAGAAAACTCATTTGGGGATTAATTAAACTCAGCTTATCATAATGAAGTTAAAGAGACACGTGTTCATTTTCAAAAAAATATATGTAACATTCCTTCGATTTGCTCTCAAATGATGGACTAAGATTAGGAATAACAAAACACATTTTTACACACAAAAACTCTGTATCATAGCATACAAAAGGGCAATATTATGATGCCAAAGACAATTGAAATTTTGTTATCACCAAATTTGTTAAAATTCACTTACTATTATGAACAGCATGGACTCATACTCATTGATTCTGTAATCACAAAGGTCACAGATCGGTCAAACAACGTGCATACAATTATTATTTTCGTGTGGTTTAACAATGTAAACCTTGCTTTTCTGATTAAAACCACCCCGGAGTGTTTTTATTACAAAATCACCCATTTATACATAAAGGTGTTGATTTAGACTTTATAGTATCAGGCGACCTAAAACACTAAAGGCATTGCAACCATGCAAAAAAATATGGATTATTAACAATTTAGAAGGTGCACTGTTTTCAAAATGTGGCGGTGTTTCTTTGAAGTGAATTTCGTGTTCCTAACATCCTTACTTATTTTTGACGGGGTCGCCGGACTTTAGAAAGCTGTTCTCAAAATGGAAAAGGAGTGTTATTTATAAATGAAAGTTTTTATTTCTGTGTGATATAAGTATTGTGTATGTGCCTGTAAATTGTTGTATTAATATTGAGATATATGAGATAAATATGGGAAAGTTATATTGTTAATGTTTAATTAAGTTTACTTTTAACACTTAAGTGACCAAGGGGTTTTCCCTCCCGTTGGTGCCCAAGGGGGGGCCCACCCCCCCTAAGGAAACCACTTTCCCGAGGGAATTTTTGCACGAAATCATACCACATGTGAAGGGTCATAATTCTAAGACAACCCCAAATCAGCAATAAAAAATGACATTTGTTATTTTGGCTGCAAATTAGGGGCAAAACATTGTTTTCAAAACACGCGAATATTGGGCAAAAAGACGGAAAATTCAAATGATCCTTGCGCTTACATCAAACATTTTGAAAACTTATTTTATGTTGATATCTATTCTAGAAGACCCAAAACACACGTCATTTTCCCATAGAGTTTGTACAGTAACGGTTTAGCAACGTCCACGATGAAATTGTTTGTTTTTAGCACATAAAGGGTTAATTCTGTACTAATAATTGTTTTACTTACATATATGTGTGAACTCATATCAGCAAAAACAATTGATGTGTTTCTTTGAATTTTTTAAAAAATATTCTCACATTACTTCCGTTAGTGGCCCAAGGGGGGGTTCCATGGGACCGCACTAATATAGTCTGATTTTTTAATTCCTGTCAGTAAACGCATTTGTCGATGGTACTAACTCACGTGGAGGGGATGTGTTGAGATAAAAACTAAACACCTATTAACAGTTTAAATGCTCACCTTTGTTCAACAGAATGATGCTTTAACCCACTTTACATGAACTTTTTGTATCGAATATTAAAAGGCTTCATACAAGATTAAATTGAATAATTGTCGCAAGTCTGAGACACGGTGTCGATTCCTTGTTTGGTGTCAATCAAGCATGGATAAAGTGTCATAAACATCGAGCTGGGTGAACAGCCACGCATATTGTAGTTTGTTATCGGGTTGTTATGATTTGACGCAAAACCTCTAAAATACTTAAATGATTGGACCAAGCTGTGAAATAATTCTGGAACAAGACTAATAAATGTAAACGGGAGTACCTTTAGCATACCCTACCACACAGCGACAGCGCGAAGCTGCACCTTTTTTACAAAACTAGGCAGCGGCGACGTGCGAGTGCTAATTTAGTGCATGACATACATGGCTGTGGAAAATATGTGTTTTATTGTGAGTGTTTCGACGGTGCGTAAACCTAATTACTGCTGCAAACTTCTACGTCTAACAGTTTAGCCTACTCCATCGCAAAATATTGCTACGGATATGATTTTTATATTGGCAACGTTTTAGCAGAAGAGTTCTTCTGTTACAGTATCGACCTTTGGTGAGTTTCCAATTGAACACATTGAAATTTTTCCCATTGTGATCGTTTCGAGTTGTTATAGCCCGTTGAGAGTCATTTTGTATCAACGACAAAGGAAGGGGGTTTGGACTCACCTCTACCTGTTAAGAATTGGGCAGCGGCGAAGCGCGAAGTTCAACCTTTATGAAAGTTGGCAGCGGCGACGGCGTCGAATTGGGACCTTGAAAAAAGTTGGATGCGGCGACAGCGCGAAGCTCCCGATTTTGTAGGCAACAGCGCGACAGCGGCAACAGCGCTATTGATTGTTGTTCTAGCCCGTTTGATCATTTTGAACAAAAGGCTAGGGAAGGGGGGTTTGGACCCCCACCTCCTCTTTAAAAATTGGCAGGCTGGTCGACATCGCGAGCTCCGAGATTTTACAGGCACAGCGGCGACAGCGGCAACAGCGTCATGATTGTTGTTCCCTGGTCCATTGTATTCATTTTTATCATAGGACTAAGGAAGGGGTTTGGAACCCCCACCTCTACTTGTTTAGAATTTGGCAGCGGCGTCAGCGCAACGTTCAACCTTTATGAAAATTGGCAAGCGTCGACAGCGCGAATTTGACCTTTTACAAAAGTTGGATGCGGCACCCCCCCAGCGCGAAGCTCCAGATATTGTAGGCAACAGCGGCGACAGCGGCTAAAGCGAGAATGATTGTTGTTCTAGCCCGTTGAGTCATTTTGTATCAAAAGGACTAAGGAAGGGGTTTGGAACCCCCCACTTCCTCCTGTTTAAAATTGGGCAGCGCCGACAGCGCGAATCTCCAGATTTTACAGCAAAGCGCGACAGCGGCAACAGCGTGAATGATTGGTTGTTCTGGTCCCTTGATTCATTTTTATCGAGACTAAGGAAAGGGGTTTTGAACCCTCCCCACCTCTACCTGTTTTAGAAATTGGCCCAGCGGCTACAGCGCGAAGTTCTACCTTTATGACAAGTTGGCAGCGTCGACAGCGTGAAATATGACCTTTAAAAAAAGTTTGATGCGGCTACAGCGCGAAATTGACTTTTAACAAATTTGGATGCCGGCGACAAGCGCGAAGCTCCAGATTTTACAGCAACAGCGGCGACAGCGGCAACCAGCGCTAATGTTGGTTGTTCTAGTCATTGAGTCCATTTGTATCAAAGACTTAGGAAAGGGTGTTGGAGCCACCCCCTACCTCCTCCTGTTTAAAATTGGTCACTACGACAGGGCGAGCTCCATATTTTACAGGCAACGCGGCGACAGCGCACGCGTGAATGATGGTTGTTCTGGTCCATTGATTCATTTTTTTACAGAAGACTAGGAAGGGGTTTGAACCCTCACCATCTACCTGTTTTAGAAATTGGCCAGCGTCGACAGGGCGAAGTTCAACCTTATGAAAAGTTGGCAGCAGCGACAGCGCGAAATTGGACCTTTTTTAAAGTCGGATGCGGCTACAGCGCGAAATTGGACCTTTAAAAAGTTGATGCGCGTACGCGTGAAGCTCAGTATTTTAATAGGCCACGCGGCGACAGCGGCAAAAAAAAACAACGCTAATGATTGCTGTTCTAGCCCATTGAGTCCATTTGTATCAAAAGACTAGGAAGGGGTTTTTGAGCCCCCCCCCACCTCCTCCTGTTTGAAAATTGGGCAGCGACGACAGCTCGAAGCTCCAGATTTTTTAAGGCACAGCGGCGACAGCGCACAGCGAGAATGATAACAGTGTTGATTCATTTTTATCAGAGGACTAAGGAAGGGGGTGTTTCCCCCTACCTCTACCTGTTTAAAAAGTAGGGTGCGTCATCAGCGCGAAGCTCACTTTTGCAGGCAACAGCGGCGACCGCGGCTAAAGCGAGAATGATTGTTGTTGATTTCATTTTATCAAGGCACTAAGGAAGTGGTTTCTCCCCTCCCTCTACCTTTTTAAAAAGTCGGATGCGTCATCAGCGCGAACTTCACTTTGCAGGCTAACAGCGGCGGACGCGGCAACAGTGCGAATGTTAGTAGTTCTAAAACACTGGGTCATTTGATCAGAGGACTAAAAAATGGGTTGGACCCCTTCGCCCAACCTTTTGTTTCAAAGTTGGGGCACGACGACAGCGCGAACTTATGAAAAGTTTACTGCGTCGACGGCGTGAAAGTGTACCTCAAAAAGTTGGATGCGGTGACAGAGCGAAGCTTCAAATTTTACAGGCAACTTGGAGACATCGCAACAGCTCGATTTCTAGTCCCACTGGTACAATTTAGGACTAGGACAAATTGGATGTATTATCCATTCGATTATAAGGAATGGTAGAGACTTTTTTCAAGTTTTAAAACTTTCAAGAAACCAAAAGGGTACTATCCCCATACTGTCGCAATAAATCATAAGGCAGCTGTTTGTTAGGAACATTATGAGTATTCACAAATATCTGCCATATGCTTTATCCCTATCCAGTTGTATTTTGGGGCTAATCACGATATTTCGTCTTTGGGCATTAAAGGAGATTGCCCTATTGAAGTATCTAAGTTTTTGATAGAATCTTTATAGAATGACTTCATTCCAACCCATCTATTAAGTGTCTTCGGCCAATTGAATCTTTGAAGAACGACCCACCCAATTTCACCCTTGTTTAGAAAATATGCTTACAAAAAATGTTTACAACATGTTCAATATCTACATTTATCATTCCTATGGTTTGCATTAGAAGGATATCTTTAAAGAGCGACCCATCTTCACCCTTACTGGTTAAAGTTTTTTTGAAGAGCACCCAACTTTTCCGAAACAATTTAAGAGGTGCATTTCATGACCTCATACTACCTTGACCTGTAAATATTTGAATTTGCAGGTTAAACGAACGAGTCACTTCAACCCTTGCTTGTTTTGTAAACACATTAGAAGATTGGGCAGCGGCGACAGTGCGAAATAAAAAAAGTTGGATGTGGCGACAGCGCGAAGCTCCACTTTTGTGGCAACAACTTAAGAAGGGTCAATTAATGGAAATCTTTGTTTTCTAAAGAGGGATAATTGAGTTTGCGATGCGAGTAAATTATGTTTAAGAAAGTATTTTAATGCGGGTTGAAGAACGATTCAACTGCTATGCGGGTAAAGAATGGTTAGAAGACATTTTAATTGCGGGTTAAAAGAACGCTTCAACTTCACCCTGGCCTTGTTTGGACACACTTTTAAGAAATGATGCACTTAGAAGGAACAATAGAATTAAATATTTTTTATTTTCCTAAAGGATAATAATTGAGTTTTTTTTGTAAGGATCATAATTTGAGTTTTGTTTTCTAAGAACGATTCCAAATATTTTTACACGTTAAGAATGATTCAACTTTAGAAGGATCATTAAATGAATCTTTGTTTTTACTTTCACCTTGTGCTTTTATGCATTCTGAATTATGCATTGCTATTGCCAGTAAATTATGTTAGAAAACATTTTAATTGCGGGTTAAAGAACGAATCAACTTCACCCTTCCTTGCTGTTTAGAAAACATGCTCATGTTTAAAAACGTGTTTCATATTTGCCTTTTGTATTAATATGATTTTATATTAAAAAGATTCTTTTAAATAACTACCCATCTTCACCCCATTGTCAACATTTTGTAAGCGGTTAAAGAACGATTCACCTGCACCCATCTTCACCCTTGTTTAAAACATGTTCAAGTTTACAAAACGTGTTTCAATATCTGTACAGTGGTGTGATTATAATAATGGTTTATATTAAGAAGGGTATCTTTAAGAACGACCCTTCTTTGCCCTTATAAACAGTTTATTTACGGGTAATAGAACTTCACCCTTGCTTGTTTTGGAAACACGTTTTTAGATGATTCAAGGGATCATTGCATTGAATCTTTGAGGAACGACCCATCTTCACCTTTGTTTATAAACATGCTCAATGTTTACAAAACATGTTCATATCTACAGTTTGTTATTACATATGTTTATATTGAGAAGGATCTCTTTAAAAATCGACCCATCTTCACCCTTGTAAACATTTTATTTGCGGGTTATAAGAACGATTCAACTTCACCTTGCTTGGTATGGACCCACGTTAAGAATTATTCTACTTAGAAGGATCCTTTAAATGAATCTTTGTTTTACCTTCACCTTTGGTGTTTTTATTCATGATTGAGTATTTGTTTTCAAAGAACGGGTACAAATATTCTAAATTTTGACTAAAAACCTGGTAGTAACTTTGTTTTGCTAAAGGAGAGAATAATGGAGGTCACGATGCGAGTAAATTATTTTAGAAATATTTGAATTGCGGGTTAAGAACGATTTAACTGCGGATGCGAGTAAATTATGTTTAGAAAACATTTATATTTTGGGTTATAGAACATTCCAAACTTCACCCTTGTTGTTTTAGAAACACTTATGAATGATTCAACTTAGAAGGTTCATTAAATTGAATTTTAGTTAACAAATATTAATTTGATAGCAGGAACCTGGTAACTTTGTCAAGAAGAGCGTCGAAAACACTTTAATTGCGCTTCAAAACCATTTTAAAGTAATAAATTGTGTTTACAAGAACGACCCCCTTTGGGTCTTGGTATTTAGAAAACATGTCCATTGCGATTCGAGTAAACTATGTTTAGAAAACATTTTTCCATTGTGTGACATTTTAATTGCGGATTAAAGAACTATTCAACTTCATCTTGCTTGTTTGGAAACGTTGATAGTGTTTCGAACTTAGAAGGATCTTAAAATTGAATCTTTGGTTTTCTAAAGAAGGATATTGCATGGCGTTTTGTACGGATCATAATTGCGATGCGAGTAATTATTTTTAGAAAACATTTTCATTGCGGTTTCGGACATTTAAAAAAAAAAAAAAAAAAAAAAAAAAAAAAAAAAAAAAAAAACATAATTGCGGATAAAGACGATTCACTTCCACCTTGCGGTTTTGGAAACAGTTAATTAATAGTGGTTCCTTAGAAGGATCATTAAAGTGAATCTTGTTTTCTAGAAGGACATAATGGCGTCTTTGTAGGATCATTTATGTATTTTTGTTCTAAAGAAACCATTGCCAGAAAACCTGTAGTCTTGTATCAATAAGGTGTAGAAACATGTTTAATTGCGTTTACAAAACATGGTAACTGTAGATTTGTGTTTAACCTTTGGACCCTGGCGCGGTCAGTTTTGTATACGTTTGTACACATAATTCAGTTGCTTTAGATTGGGCTTCCAAATGCTTGCAGTGATTTGGAACGCCATCTATAACGCCAACAAGGCCTATCGGGTGTTTCGACATCAGTTAAACATGCATTTCATGCTATTCTGAATGTGCCCGGGAAAATAAAACTGTTACATTTACAGACAAAATTGAATTTTGGAACTGCCACTTGATTCGCCGTTAGTTCTCAAAGGATTAAAGACGACGCACTCACCCTGTTGGTTTTAAAACCATGTCATTGCGATGCGAGTAGAAAACGTTTTCAATGCGGACATTTTAATGCGGGGTTAAGAAACGATTGAACTTCACATGCTTGTTTTAATGCCTCGTCCCCAGAACCCAGATTTTAACCGGAAGTTATCAACATTTTGTCAAAATTTTGGCATCAAAGGAAATCATTTTTCCCTGTGAAATCTTAGGGAGGCTAAGCTGTTTAGTTTGGAAGTTATGAGTGAAAAATAACTTAAATCGTGCCATCTTCACCCTGTTTGTTGGAAAAATGTTATTAGAAACCATGTTAATGATAGATAGTTCGTGTTCAAGGAAACAAAGTCAATTGCGTTTTAAAAGGATAGAATGATCAGAATTTATTTATTTTTTTAAAACATGTCAAAGTGATAAGTGTTTGTGTTCGTTTATTCTGTTTAACCAATAAAATGAGTAAAATATAGTAAGAGATGTTTTTATGATTAAAGTTTGTGTTCGTTTATTGCGTTAAAAATATCAAACCGTAGCTTGTTCAGAAAAAATTTTACATACTGCGATTCGGAAATGTTGGAAAACATTTGTTTTTATTTGTGGGAAACAATGTGGATATGCAAATATAAATAACTCATTTTCACCTTGTTTCCGGTACCGAAAGTTTTATAGTGCGACAAACACAGTTTCAATTGGGGGCTTGGTTAACTTGAAATAATTTCTACGTGAATTTAATTGGTCCCGACCTTGCATTTCTGCGTGATTAACTTGAAAGACTTAAAAAATTGACTATAGAAAATCTCGCAAGAAATATTTTACTCGCACCCTTGTATGAGGAACATTAATGACCAAAATACGATTTACTAGTATTAAAAAGAAAACATGCCCGTATTAAAATAGCTATGTAGGCCTTGGGGCTGTCGCCGCTTCGCCGCTGGATGAGTTAAACCCGCATCTTCGCATTCCGAAAGCTGTGTTTGTATCAATTCAGCTTTGGCTCCAATAATGAGTCCACATCTGCAGGCTTGCGCTGTCGCCGGTGTCGCCGCTGCATAGGCAAAAGCCACAGCTTCACACTCGGGAAGAGAAACGCGATGTCATACTAAGTCATGCAAAGTTAAACAAAATCCAACTTTATTTTTTTTAATAAAAAAAACCGGGAAAATCCAAATTTACCGAATAGTAACAATCCAAGCTCAATCTAATAAAACTCGAACGTTCATGGTTACACAAAACATAACTTTATTGTAAAAACAACGGGAAAATGCCATAATAACCACCATCGTTAAAAGTCAAACAACTAATGAAAACTTTTTAACGATTTTGCCATTTGATAAACAACACACCCCAAAAGGAAAAAACCGTGACTCAAGTTCATGGGGTGTCGCCGCTGTCGCCGTGCACGTGTACACATAGTTTCCACACTCGACGTATCTCCATAACAAAAATCTCACTTTTTATAAAACACGGAACAGGCAAAATAGCCACAAATGCAATTCTAGCTCAAAATTGTAACAAAACCCAACTTTATTGAAACAACAACGAGAAAAAGCGCCAAATTAACCAAATCGTAAAAATCAACATCTACTTTAAAATTTAACTATTTCCCTAGTTCATGGCCCACTTGATAAGTAAGCAAAAGAAAAATGTAAACTTCTGAAGTTCTGGGGTGTTTCCGCTGTCGCCGCTGTCGCCGTTGCCCAGTGTAAAACATAGCTAGCTTCACCCTCGAGACTGGGAAATGCCAACATATTCCAAATAGTTAAATTCAAGCTACTTTAAAAATTTAACTATTTCCCTAGCTTCATGGGGGGGGGGCCACGATAAGTAAGCAAAGAAAAAATGTAAACTTCCGAGTTCTGGGGTGTTGCCGCTGTCGCCGCTGTCGCCGTGCCCGTGTAAACCATAGCTAGCTTCACACTCGATGTATACGCCATAACAAAATCCCCACTTATTTTTAAAAAACCGGGGTTTTTTTTTTTTTTTTTAATATTTTTAATTTTTTTGCTCAAAATTTACAAAGCAAGCGCAATCTAAATTAAACTCGAACGTTCAGGGTTTAAAACTAAACTCTCCAACTGTACTTTAAAAACAACGGAAGTGCCAAAATTACGCCAAAAATATCGGGAAAAGGTCAAATAGCCAAATTAGTAGAAATCAATCTAAAAATATAACACAGCAAGCTAGATAATAGAACAAATCAGCTAGTCTACATTAAACTCGAACCATTCGTGTTTAAAACCTTTATTGAGGGAAAACAACGGTAAATGCCAAAATCGTAAAAAAACAACTATTTAAACTCAATGTTCATATTTTCTATCAATGTTCATATTTAAATTGCAATAACCTATAATTGTTCTTATTCGACAACGGTACACCCGTAGGCTCTACAGCTTCGCGCTGTCGCCGTTGCTTGGGTTTTAAAAAGGTTTGGCTTCGGCGCTGTCGCCGTTTCCTGGGTTTTAAAAAGGGTTTGGCTCCGCGGCGGATAATGTGTTAGGGTACAAAGTTTAGCTGTAAAGGTAGCAGATTTCTAATATTCCCTTAGTGACGCAAAGATCTTTGGTGCGTATACATTTTATCTATAATTTTCTTTTATGTTGAATGCGTTCAAGTTTATTCATTTTTGGTGTTTGGGAATTTATTTAGTGGATTGCCTTTTAATATTTTCTCTGAGAAAAGGGACAAGTGTAATTATGGCTTAATCTTATTCCGGTTCATGACATAAATTCTATTGTACTGATCGGGTAAAACATACACCTTTCAGGAACGAATGGAATCGTCGTCACGCCCAAAAAACTATTAATACTGACAGGAATAAATAATCCTACTATAACTCATTACCGGCTTGGCCTATTGTATTAATTTTGGTAGGAAAACAATCGCATTAAAGTCGGACAATGACACAAAATTTCGGCGGTCAAAAAAATCACCACGCGGAAAGCGGGCCACTCGAAAACAAACAAATTTTGGGGCAGTGTTCCTTTCTCAACGAGTTCTATAAAAGACAATATGATAGACAAGAGTAATACCTCGGTTAACGATCGACATCATGAATATATTTTTAGAGGAATCACATGGGCTAGAAAAATTGCATTTGGGTTAAGGTCTTTTCCGTGTATTTCAATGGGGTATTTATTTTGTGGTGTGTGCCCAGAAAAAGGCTCCGTAGGCCTACAGAAAGCACGCAACCAAATCATTTCGGGAATCTCTCCACGTTTTGTGGGTAGTTCCAGTAAAAACATATAGATTAACCGTCAGCAAATTGGTGTGGCATGGTGCGTAGATTTTTCCGACTGTCAAATGTTAATGAGACACATATTCTAGATAGTAATCAATACTTGGAATATCAGAAAAAAAAAAAGAAATTTGGATCTAAAAAAATAGGCCTTCGAAAGTACCCCGTTCCCGTATGCCAAAAATGAGTTCTACGTGTCGAGTTGAAAAAGTGGTGGCGCTATTCAAGTGCCCGTATCTCAAAATCTATCCTGTATCGGTATCAAATGACCAAGATTTTTAAAATCTCTATCTTTACTTGTTTGTTATACAAATTTTACCAATATTATTCCACGTGGGTCTAAAAGCGAACTTCAATTCAGCGTGTATTTCAAAGGGAGACATTTTGGTCGTGTGCGTTCTTCGAAAACCTGTACGGCCGGGGACATACATGTACTTTTTATATGGAATTATGAGCCGGATAAAGCCGTATACGCGGCAAGCCATAGGTGTCATTACCAGCAATCAGCATTTAGAATTAATTTTGTGACGTTTATAAAAAAATCTAGCAACGCGTTGTAAATTCTCACAACGCGTTTCGAGCCTTCGGAAGGCGTTGCGGCATTCTCAACACGTTGCAAGCTTCGCAACGCGTTGAGAAGGCCCACAAGCCATGAAGATCATCTATCGTCGCAACCCATTGTGAGAAAGTCGCAACGCATTTCGGAAATTCCACAATGCCTTGCGTTGCCGCAATTTCACAATCTCCCAACGCGTTGCAAGCCACGGGTTGCGAGCTTTCGCAATGCATTACAACTTTTTCCCAACGCGTTATATTGTGAAATTTTGGCAAAACGTTGTGTAATTTCCACAACGAGCTGCAACTTACTCAATCACAACGCGTTGCGGCAATACGTTATCTTATGGCTTGTGGCCTTCAAAACGCGTGGGTCTATAGGCCTACACATTGCAAAATATCTAGCAAGGCGTTTAATCTGACAACTCGTATGTATACCGAGAGCCTTCATAACGTGTTGCGGCCTTCACATTTACGCGTTGTGAAGGCTTCAATGTGTTTTAAAATCACATAACGCGTTGTAAAAACTCGCAAAAGGTTGCTAGATACTTTGCGACGCATTGTGGGTCTATTGTTTTTAAAAATTCGTCACCGAAATTTGTCATTCTTATTTGTCGAAATTTGTGACATTTCGGTGACTTTCTTACAACGTGTTGCGGCAATACGTTATGGCACTTATGGCTTGCCATAGACATGTAACCTACGATGTCAAAACTGTGTTACCTACGAATATCATTATGGCGCTTACTAAATTGAGGTATTACTAAATCTAAAACTCATGGTATATTTCAAGTTTGTTTTCTCCGTACAAAGTATACCACCAGGGTAAGAAAAAAGTACGCTCATCTCCGAAATATATGTGATCATTTCTATAACTTGATCAACATGATTTAACAAACTTGTATAAATATATGCTAGAAAATCACGTGGGTCAGTTACAAAATTTAATGTATCCAATTTGTAAAAAAAATCACCTTATCTTATTTCAAAAAGAGAGACGTCTAGGCATGGAAGCATCCGCATCTCATTTTGGTTTTATCCTTAGATAAGGAGCGAAAACTCAGGATAACAAAGCCTCGTGGGTTACAAATCTAAACCCCAGATAAGGAATCGTAAACCCAAATGGATAAGGCCCCTTATCTAGAGATAACATATCTAAATCACAGATAACAGACGTAAACCCCAACTAAGGTTGTACACCCAAGATAAGGCGCGTTATCTGGGGTTTCCAATCCTAAATCCTAGATAACAAACGTAAACCCCAAAATAATGCTGTAAACCCAGGATAAGGAGCTTAAGCTGGAGTTTATAAAGCCAAATCATAGACAACACCTCAGGCTAGGATAACGACGTTATCCCAAGATAAGGAGCCGTATCTTGGGTTTACAAGCTAAACCACAGGACTTTGTTATCCTAGGTTTACGCTCGTTATCTAGAGATAAGACGAAAATGAGAAACTTATGTTTCCATAACTCGCCATCCCAAAGTCTCCAGAACATGGTGCGTTCTCAAAAACCAAGTCTAAACGAGAGCATCAATGATGCTGTGGCTTATGCCTACATGACATTTGAGTCCTTGCTTGCCCTCCCCCAAACCCCCTCCCGAACACCCACTCCCAAACCCCCGTCCCCTATCATCCTCCCCCCACACCCCTTTTCTCCTCCCCGTAACACCCCTCTTAACAGCCCTCCTCCCCAAGCCCCGGCCCTCCATAAACCACCTGTGTTTGCGCCGTTTTGCCAGGTTTATTCAAACTGCATTATCAAGCCGCTGTACAAAGTGACCACCCGAGGTGACGTGTATCGAACAAATTTCGGTGAATCTTACACGTTATATTGAATTATTGTCCATTTTTTTAGCGAAAAAGGGTTGCCACGCAAAATACGTCATACCACACGAAATATGTTATGGTTAAACACATCCCAGTTGATGCAAAGTTTTCTCCTCCCAATTTAGCAAAACGATCGCGATCATTAATCCACACACCTGAAGTCAATTTGGCTGTCTTCCGCGAGTTTAACAGGCTATATGTATCGACATATTAGCCCACTGCCTATAATAGGCTAACATGCAAGCCAAAAATTAACAGTCACATAAAGTTAGTCAATGTAATGAGAGCAGCAACGATACTCAAGTGCGTCTGTCCCATTGGCAAACTTGGTCTATTCCGAATTCCCTTATCGTGCTTGTTGAGAACGTTCGTCTCCTCGTATTTGCTAAAGGTACCAACCCTCATTGGAGCACATTGATTTAAATAAATCCGAACACTCATGTTCTTGTTTAAAGTTAAAAGTTGAACAATTGAGTTTTGAATTAGAGTATTTCTATTTCTGGTCTAAAAGCCGAAAGAAATTTATTATTAGATGGGACTCAAATACAACATGCTTGGATGACATTACTTCGAGCTCGCTCCTTGTATATTTGCTTCCTTGCTCGATTTCTTGTTGTTGGAAATAGATTTTGGTTCAATGATTCATGATCAGGTATACTGGTTATGATTTCTGGGATATATTTCCAGTCTTTTATGGTTCTGGGTACGTAGCTGTATCTTTAGCTGTCTTTATGTGGGGTGATATACCTAAGTTAGTAGACCGCTATTAAGTTTAGACCAATAGTAATAATAAGAGAGTTTTCTAGAAAGGAGACTATTTTTTTTTCGCTGGGACGACATACTGTCGTATCACTCATTTTTCACAAAATGAGTTAAGTTTCATAGTATGCACATTAAACTCTACATTCTGACAAACTTTCAAGACACAAATCATATTTATTAATTACCAACTACAAAAGTTAATTTTGACATATTATCTTAAAATGCGAAATCTTGTGTACGACATACCGTTTCATCTAACATACGTCGGTATGGCGAATTTTCTACATGTAACAAATGTGTACAAAACATTGGCTTTTGTGACATACGACACTATGTCAGTCAACCATATAGCTTATAATAATATACATGCATATTGCTACAGTTCTATATTAGCGTAAATGTATGTCAATCATAGTAGATGTCAAAGCGCAATTTTGGTATCATGAGATTCATTGATATCTAATTTACGTACAACAGGTCAATAAAACCATTAACTCGTGACACGCATATCTTTAGTCGAACCTGGGAAACGTTTAGAAATATCCAAAGGAGTGAAGGTCAAGTATTTCAGCAGATGCCTTTTAGAAGTAGAGCATGCATGCATGTATGTTGGTATTGCTTCGAAGATTGAATGTTTTGGTTGTTTCTCTTGTATGATAAGATAATTTTGGATCTATAGGCCTATTATTACTTGAAATGTCTTCCAAAGATATTACATTGGTAATAAAGAAATCGAGAAAAGGCACCTAAGTAAGAATGGTCTGGTATGATGATGAAAAAATCCCATGCATGTGCGCTTGGCCGGATTTTTTTCCCAACTCTTACGTGCGCTGGCCATCTTCAGGGAAAGATTAATAAAATATACATCCCTGTCTACCTGAATAACTAAATAGTTAAAATTTCAAAAACAAATATAAATCGTATATGTAAATATACCGTTCTGATGCTATCCGCTAGGAAAGCGAAGGAATACTGTATAAGTCAATATTTTCGCGAATTTGCCAATGGCCGACATTTCGCGAGTTTTTATTTTCGCGATTGTAAAAATTTGTTAAAGGCTGACTCAGATTTCCCGATGAGGGCGTGCTCAATTTTCAGACAAATCGCGATTTTTGCATATACATAATGCTTGTCCATATACTAATCACTGTGTGAATTAATAACTAAGCTCAAACCACAGGACAAATCGCGATTTTGTATGTACATACTGCTTGTCTATACTAATCACTGTGTGAATTAAGAACTACGACTAAGCTCAACGAGGTCCTTCCTATAAAAATCACAACTTGTTAAAAAAAAATTCCGGATCCGGAATTTCGTTATACACGGTATCCTAATGGCAAATGTTTTAGACTGTGCACAAATGTTTACTGCATGAAACGAAAAATCCGATTATCTCTAACTTTTGAATTAGCATTTAGGTGACTATCTAATTGTTTCTAGATTACTATTTTTTAACTATTTATAAGTACTACAACACAAAAAATATAAGTGGTGGTTTTCAACATCCTCTGAGTCAGACTTTAAAGGTTGTCAACGAGAGGGATTTGTAGGAGCACCCAAAACATTGTGTCATAATGTAAGTTCATAGTATATTAGTTACTACTCAATATCTTCTTACCTTGTATTTGGGCTACAGAAATTTCTTAAAAGTTAGAAAAAAAGGTGATTTTTGCTTATATTTCAATAAAAAACCTAGGCGAATTTTGTAGTTGGTCCTATACAAACTTTTTGAAATTTCACAATTTTTGTACCGAAAGAAACATTTCTTCAGCTTAAATTCTTTCAGATGGGATATTTTCCCTGATGGTAAGCTTTGTATCAGGGCCAAAAAAGAGTACTTCTGGTATTTTTAGACACCTGATAAATGTGAACTCTCTCCGTTGCACCGTTACAGAAATGCTCTTTAAACTTACTAATTGACCCACAAAAAACAATTTCATCTCCCTGTATAGTCTTTCATTTAGTTATATCTTTTTAAGTTCTTTAAGTTTATCTTTTTAATGTTTGCAACCCCCTTTTTCTGCGGCGTCTCTACCGATTGAAACTCTTAATTCCGGTGGATAAACACCATTTGTCCATGTAGAGCTCGGCCCCAGGGCAAACATCATCGTTTACCCCTCACTACAGAAAAGGTTTAACACCTTGGTAGTTAGTAATGGACCCTCTACATCATTCCATGTAGTAGTACCTCATTGTGGTATCACCTTTCAATGGGCCATTTAATTTTACCCATGTTCAAATTTTTAAAATGCAAAATTAAAAAAAAAATGAAATGTTAAAATGCCATATTGTCCGTGCTAGTCATAAGATTCCAAAAATGTATAGTTTTGTCACCATCTATGACCATTGGTTTGGGAGTGTAAAAATGGCAAAAATGGTAAAAAAAGGTCAATTTCTATTTGTACAGGGTCAAAATCGGAAGTGCTCCAATTTTGGGTAAAAATGAAAGAAGTTTTCACCCTAACTTAATGTGTCCAAATAAGGAAAAGTTTATACCATCTGCATGCTATTACCAACCATGTTATGCGACAAATAGGTCATAGGCAACATAACCCAATTGTCGTTGACCTTCTTTGACCACTTATAAATCTCCGTAAGTAAACAGTTAACAAAATCAAACTATACTTTTTATGAGTCCTCATTTACACCCCAGGGAAATAATTTGCAGTATTTTAAAAAATATAATCAATTTTTTTTTACATGTTTACCCCTGTAACCACTGAAGCTTGCCCGTTTTAACCATTTTGTGTCATTTTTTACCCTATAACTCCAAACCCATGAGTCGAGGTGGAACAAACTTATACTTTTTTTTTGGGAATCCTTATGATTAGATGGACAATATGGCATACATTTCAACATGATTGGGTCATTTTAAAAAATTTGACATCCCTGTTGTAAACTTAAATTGGCCCCTATTTAAAAAGTGATCCACAAATTTTGAGAGTACGACCTACCTCCGCATTGGTAGAGGGTCCCTACTAACTACCAAATGTGTTTAAATCCTTTCTGCTGTAAGTGGGAGGTAAACGAACCCCCCTTAAATAAAGGCCCCTATGATATTCTTGCTCCTGCTACCAGATGACCCCTTTTTCCCCCCCTCTCTTCTTCTTTCTCTCCCTTCCTCTCCCCTCCTTTGCCCAGTTGTCCTCTGTCCCTCTTTTTTTTTTTTGTGTTTCGCTTTCCTTTTCCCCTGTTAGTTTCAGTCGCGGTGATTCAATCGCAGTGCGGACTAGCCGACTTTTCCGGACCTCTATGCCAATTTCCGCTATAAGATAGCGTGTTGTCCAGATTCAGTTAATTACAGATTTCCAGTTGTTTACATGAAATTATAAGTCGTCCAAATGATCAAACAATCTCACAAGTACATTACCAATGGGCATGGGTCACAGGCGAAATGCATATGGGAATGCCCCATTACATTTCATAGATGTTCGGAAACCGATTGAGTCATATCGGGCGCATATTTTTTTTTGGTACCCCCCCCGGCGAGACTTTATGGTCTTGGATGGTTTTTCTTGTTTAATAAAAAAAAAAAATTTTTTTCATCAAAGTTTTCAAAAAATACTCTAAGTTTCGTTTACTGGAAAAATGACAAAAAGTGGTTATAGTGGTAGGTGATATATACATATGCAACATTAACCAATATAGATTGGTAATTTTCCAAGCTGTTTTAAAAATGTCCTACCCCTGAATCGGGCATGTGTTTATCAGTACCTCTCTGTGTTTACATTTTCTTCTCACATTTTCTTGGAGTACATTTTTTCGTTCGCGAGTTTTTATTTTCGCGGTTGAGATCTTATTCCGCGTAAATTTTCTACTTATACATAGCTTTTCAGACCTAGCACTCATAGATAATATCTATCGCTACTCTATGAACCCTGGCTTGTTAACTCATTTGGCAAGAGCACCGTGCAAATAATACGAAGGTCGCCGGTTCGAATCCGGCAAAGCGCACATTTTTTTTAACCGTTACGTGCGCTGGCACCTCCAGGGAAAGATTAAAGTGATTTATTGGTATGAACCAATCGGCACATATCTGAAATATCCCTAAATCTGACTAACCAGATGGTTGTCATGGTCATTGGAAGTAGTTCCTTGGAAGAAACACCATTTTCATGCGTAACTTTCGAAGCAGTAGAAGACGATTTACCGAAGCTGCCATATTTATTATTTACGCTATCAGTGCCACAAGCCAATGGTTTTAGTCTTCACACCACTTGAAAGATGATCGGTGGTTAGTCAAGTTTTCTGACCCTGTATGAAAGACTATCGCGTTTTACTTTTAACATTAAAACACACAGCTTTAATTACGTTTTCCTTTAAATAATAAATTATCAAAAATGGCATCCATTTGTGCCTAATTTTTATAAAATGAGCCTGGGATTCTTGAGAAATATAGTTTTTAAAATAAAATGGAGAAACTCTTCATCATACAAAGAAGCACAACTCCGTACAGAGTATGTAGATTGCTGAAGAACCATCGTCATTATCTCTATTACTACAAAAACCAACTTTGGTTTGTGGGTTTTCGGCTATGCGTTTCGGCGCCGTCTTTTAACGTACTGATATGAATTTGGTATGTGGTATGCTCCGACGTACGAGTTTTTGGTCACGTTTTCGAGGGTCATGTTGGGGTCAAAGGTCATCCAGGGGTCAATTATTGGATCAACTTGGGCCGTGCTTGGACGTATGGATATGAGTTTTGGTGTGTTGAGAGTTTCGCCGTACGAGTTTATTGGTCATGTTTTCGAGGGTTCCCATTGGGGGTCAAAGGTATCCAAGGTCATATGGGTAACTTGGCTGTGCTTTGACGTATGGATCGGGAGTTTTGGTGTGGTGGTAGAGTTTCGCCGTACGAGTTTGTGGTCCCGCTTTCGAGGGTCATTTGGGGTCAAAGGTCATCCAGGTCATTATTTTTGGGGGTAACTTGCCGGCTTTGACGTCTGGATTGAGTTTTTGGTGTGTGGTAGAGTTAGCTGTACAAGTTTCGTGGGTCACGTTTTCGAGGGGTCATTTGGGGGTCAAAGGTGTCATCCAGGGTCATTATCGGGTAACTTGGTCGTGCTTTTACGTATGGATTGAGTTTTGTGGCGTGGTGGTGGAGTTTCGCGTACGATTTTATGGTCACGTTTCGAGGGTCATTTGGGGGTCAAAAGGTCATCCAGGGTCATTATTGGGTAAACTTTGGCGTGCTTTGACATATGGAATATGAGTTTCGGTGTGGTGGTGGAGTTCGCCGTACAAGTGTAGTGTCTGTTTTCGAGGGTCATATGGGTCAAAGGTCATCCAGGGGTCCATTATTGGGTAACTTGGCCGTTCTTTGACGTATGGAGATGAATTTTGGTAAGGGGGGGTTGGTGAGTTTTCGTCGCCGTACGAGTTTAGTGGGACATCGGTTTCGAGGTGTCATTTGGGGGGTCCAAGTTCATCCGGGGTTCATTATTGGGTAACTTGAGCATGCTTTGACGTATGGATCTGATTTTTGTGTGTGGTAGTTTTCGCCGTACGAGTTTATTGGTCACGTTTTCGATGGGTCATTTTGGGGGTCAGAGGTCATCCAAGGTCATTAATTTGGGGTAACTGGCTGTGCTTTGACGTATGGGATAATGAGTTTTGGTATGGTGGGTAGAGTTTCACTGTACGAGTTTAGTGGTCACTTTTTCCGAGGGTCATTTGGGGGCAAAGGGTCACCATGGGTCTTATTGGGTAACTTGGCCATTCTTTGACGTATGGATATGAAGTTTTGGTGTGTGGTAGAGTTTGGTCGTACGAGGTTCGTTGTCAGTTTCGATGGCTCATTTGGGGGTCAAAGGTTATCCAGGTGTCATTCTTCGGTAACTTGGCCATGCTTAATGAACTGACTTAAATGGTCCGGACTACTAATTAGGTCGAATACAGTCCCTTCTGAAAAACATTCCAGTATACTGATCTAGAGGGTATACTCAGCTAGCGTGGGCCCGCGCGCAGCGCGGGCTCCCAGGGGGGCTGTGGTGGTGGTTGGTATTGTGTTGCGGGGGGTCTCCGTTAGTTATACCAAAAATTGTTCACCATTGAATGTTAGATAAGCGACATAACCGACTACAGAATCAAGCCAATTCAGAGCTCATTGTATTGTCTCTTAATGGGATGGCATGTCTTTAAACGTGCCACCCGGGATGCAACTTTCTGTTAAACAGGTATTTCTGGAATGCTATTGTTTTCGGTAACCATATGTCCGCCCGTTCTCCATTCATCTCATATACATTACTGTAACGTAATAGCCATCCATTGTAATGAGAATCAGTGTTTACAGAGCTTCAGTGCACTGGCGTTAACATAAATATTGACGCGACCGCCTTTTCAAGTGTCCTCACGTTTTTCATGGATTGTTAGTTGTTTAGGCCAAGTAAAACCTTTGTTAATCAACAAAATGATATCTAAAACCCCCCTATTACTTTTTCTCAAATCACTGAGGTTTTAAAAAAAAATTCTAAACGCTTCGCTCCTATCCTTGGGGTGTCTCAACGAAGTTCACAGGATGGGCTTGTGACCAAACTGCGAAGTCACGTAAATATATTTTCGCTGACTTCTGGTTCGTCGGTATTGCATGGGGCGTTGTAAATATACCACAGGGAATAAACATGGTAAGCTTCCATGATTGCTGTACGAGTTGTGTAACATTTGTCGGAATACATCCTGGATTTTTTTCGCCAAGGAATACTCCAATGGCCATGAAAAACATCTGGTACGTTTTATTTAGGGATATTTCGTTATATATGTGGCGATCAAGTTGAAAAAAGACACACCAGAGAAATTCTACATCAGAATATCGCATCAAGAGGGTGACTTCTCTGAAGTAACGCTGAACAAAGGAAAGTGAGCTCAACAGCTGAATGAAGTTAAACCTGGTCCTGCATACAACAGCTCATCTGGCCGTTCAAAACTTGCTAAGGCTAAATATGACGATCTCATGATTCTTGTGCGGGGTCAAAAAAAAAAAAAAAAAAAAAAAAAAAAAAAAAAAAAAAAAAAAAAAAAAAAAAAAAAAAAAAAAAAAAAAAAAAAAAAAAAAAAAAAAAAAAAAAAAAAAAAAAAAAAAAAAAAAAAAAAAAAAAAAAAATTTTATTTTATCATAAAGAATGGGTAATTGAGCATCTTGCCTGAAAAAATATTCATTTTGGTTGAGTGGTTTCAAGATATGGTCCAACGAACAATGAGTCAGCAAAACAGACATGGGTATTCCATGATGGAATGATAAGTACACATCAATTGTTTTGGTAACCGGGCTTTTCAAATCTGAAATCATAGCATGCAGTTGTGCTAAATACCAGTTTTCTATCTTGTGTCAGGGCGGGCTTTTCAAATCTAAAATCATACTGAAGCGTGCAGTTGTGCTTAAAGCCAAATCTCTTTCTTGAACGAGAACTTTAAACATTCTCATAGTAATGGCACCTTAACTTACGCCACAACAACGTGCCTTCGCGGTTAAGAGTTACTACCAAACTGGCAGCTATGTAGCTGTGCAACGGCAATGGCCAAACAGGTTCTCTGGAGTGGGAGTACCAACCAAGCCTGCTATCTGTAACATGAGAAAACCGTTTGAAGCAGAGGGAACTTTGGAAAGGACGAAGCGGACGGCCTAGGAGTGTCAGAACACCTGCGAACATCCAAGCTGTAAGACAGGAGCTTCGCAACAACCCACGCGCAAGCATAAGGAGAAACTGCGTCGCAAATATCTCCAGATCGTCATTCAGTGCATCGTTAGTGATGACATCAATTGGCATCCAAACAAAATTGTGAGACGCCATAATTTGGATGCAGGTGATTCTCGACGTACGCTGGCGTTTTGCAATTGACTAATCAACAGACCGCAGTCTCTGTCTGCCGAGCTGGTGTGATTCTTTGACAGTGTTATGCAGCAGGTGCTTGTTGTCCAACAGAGCCTTATTCCCCAGTTATGTGTGCGATGTTCTCTCAAAAACACTGCAGGTGCAATGTCTGAATGCACTGGTAGAAATTCAAATGGAGTGGGACGAAGGCAGCCAGTAATGGTTCTCATGATCTCGTTGAGTACTGTGTCCAGCTTCTTTGTGTGAGAGCTATTGCACCATGCTGGGGCGGCATATTCAGCAGCACTGTAGACCAGAGCCAGGGCGGTGGTGCGTAGAGTGGATGGGCTAGAACTCATGAATATCCAGCAAGGTGGCACAGGAGGTTATTCCTCGAAGATACCTTTGCACATACTGACTCGAGATGCTGCCGATAAAGCTGCCGATGAAGCTTCACTCCCAGATTTGTTGTATTGTATGGCAGAGGCGCTCCATTGAGGTTGATTTGAAGCTGGCGATGAGCCTCTTTGCTGTTAAGATGGAAGGCCGTGGCGGTGGTCTTGGCTTCACTCAGCTGAGTCTCCAGGTCTTGAGATTATTATAGTTGAAAATTCTAAAGTCACCCGGAAAGCATTATTATAGTTTCTATTTTGGGTAAACATTTCATGCAGAAGTCCCAAGGATGCAAATGAGGTATTACAATCGATTCCGTCATGCGCTGTATGAATTGTGCAGTAGCACTTGACGGAATAAATGGCAATACCTCATTTGCATCCTTGGGACTTCTATATAAAACGTCTACCTGATTTTGAACAACTGTGCATGCGCTATATAAGCACATTACCCAGAAGGTCTGACTGTGATTAATCTGAAGTTAAGCAATAAGTTACAGATTTTGGTTCTACACAAAGTTGTTAGGTCAAAGCTTACCCAGCAAATTTTCTTACATTAACCCTAGCACAGCTAAAGCTCACCAAACTCACTGTGTTAATTGAGAAAAATGCACCAAGTCCAGAAAGTAGCGATGACGTCATCAAACCAAGACTCATATGGGTACGAAATCGCTGGCCGGGCCAGCGACACCGCCGTAGCGTGCTATCCCGGGTCATGGGGCCCTGGGTTCGAATCTCACCCGAATTTGCGACTTTTCTTGTTCCCCTCCTCCCTCACTCCTTCAGTTCCTCCCGGTGAATGAAAATGGTCTAAAATTGATCCCTTTACCAAACCGATTCATATTAAGAATAGTTTGCTCTATCTAGGATCTCTCGTTACCATGGTGTGTAAATCCATGTCCATTGAACTCTATTGAGTCAGGCCAAATTAGGGCGTTACCATGATAAGAAGTAATCATAGATATTGGAAACTATTCTTAACACCTTTACGGCCCAGTTCAGTCAGCCTGAGTGTCTAGATAGGCTTACTGTATTTGCGAAACGAAACGAAACAGAACTCCCATTGGATTACACGCTTTATTCCGTCATGCATGCATAACGTGTCTGCTTTTGCATCTTGGTTGACAGGTAATACGGCTTATTATATTCGACGAAACGAAACGGGCTCAGTGCACCCATTGGATTACACGCTTTATTCCGTCAGAGTATAAAATGTATGATCACGGAATAAAGCGTGAAATCCAATGGGTGCACTGAAAAGCGTGAAATCTAATGGGTGCACTGAGCCCGTTTCGTTTTGTTTTGTCGAATATAATAAGCCGTTAATACCATAATCCCATGGTTGAATGTTGCATAACACTACACTTTTATAAAATGCAGCTATACTGATTCATCTGATATGTGACCCCGTACCATTCTTGCGGAGGTGAAAAATTCAATGAGGCGGAGGGACTTCTATTAATCATGTTGTCACTTATTGTGAGCAATGTTAAGGCCTGAAATACACTATAGTGCGTTTCCATGCATGAATGAAATTGTATTTAGTGGCAGGTGATTGAGTTAAATGACCGCAGTGTCCTCCAAGATAATCCGGTGTGGCACGTGTATTGGAATTCTCCATTTTCCCGGTAGAGCTAGGTTGATCCCTCTCCGACTTAATTGAATGGGTCCAAAACTCCAGGGGGACGAACGTAATCACGCGAATCGAGTATACAAGGATTTGCAGAGACAACACATCCTGGGCAGTCACCAATCAATAAATTTATTAGTTGCAGTGGCTTTTCAAAGAATTTATACATTTATCTTATGCAACACACAACCTTTGATTATGTGGTATTACCTGCCATCCCCGATCCCAAAGCCCAAAGCAGACATCAGAAATATACTTTGCTTCCCCTCTCTGGGTCAGATGTGACCCATTTGGCCATAGAGGTGGTTAATATGAATCGGATAGAAGCATTAATTTGATACCATTTTCATCGAAATCCATGCAGTTTTTGCATTTTAACCCCTGTACGCCGATATAATGACCTTTGACATTTTTTGTTAATAATAATCCATCCCAGATTGGGCACACTATACCTTTTTGAATCCTTATGATTCAAAGGATACTTGGTGAAGGGTTAATGCAACTATCATCGATTTGAACATTTGACCCCTGTACAAACTTCAATGGCGCCCTCAGGTGGAAATATGACCCGACAAATTTCACAACAAGTTGGAAGTGATTCTTTGTGATGTTCTTGAACTATAAGACTGAAAAAAATCAACTTTTTTGGGCCCAATAGACCGTATTCAATATGACGTCAGCCACCAGACATGTTGGTGGATAAGATGCATACATTCCAGGACTACAATACATTAAGCTGTCAATCGATCCATGTTTAGCGATTGCACAGGGATCATGACAGGATGAATGTACTGTAGTACTGGAATTCGTTTATCTTGTCCACCAACATGGCTGGCTATTGAATACGGTCTATAACATGAAGTAGGAGACAACCGCCCCCGGACTAATAAGTATTTTGTGCTTTCGCCATGAAAAAAAAATATTCAGTCTAAATCGCACAGGTGATAACACCTGAAATCTTTTCAACTGCGAGACAATATAACAATGGTCCTGCACTCCCAGATGAAAAGGAACCGGAAGTGTTTTTCTCCACTGCATACCAGACCGATAGTTGAATATCTTTAGCTCCATTGTTTGCTGAAGTCTAGCGTGTCCATTGGTCACTGATATTGGGGAAATGAAATTGAGGTGACATTTTATTCATTTTCAAGAAAATATACCAGTTTTATTTACGGGAACAGGCGGTGATATGATTGTAATAATTTATTATTAATTTACACTTGGTTTTCCCCCACCCCCCATGGGTAAAACAAAACCACAGCATAGAAGGACATGTCCCATAGTCTATCTGTTATAAAAAATAGCTATCATGGACTAAACGGCAGAAGTTTTCGATACATATCTGATATTACTTGTCATGGTTGGCGTTGTCTAATTTCAAAGTAACACATTTTGTTGTTGAAATATAGTTTATGGATTTTATCGGAAATGCTTCTTGAGTTAAAGCAATAATAGCACATTTTTTGGAAGAGCGCCCCCAATTTTTTCAAAAAAAAATGAGATTTTTACACGGTTGCATTGGTAACTGGCTAGTAAACTATACCTGTGAATGGTTAAGCTCGAAAATGTCTGTGTGTCGCAAACGAAGGAATTTTTTGATTAGAATTAATATCTCCGATAATAATTCACGGCTGCTGGAAACGGTCTTCCAATACGAAATCGCGGGAAATAGCGCCAAGTACGTGTCTACGCTCATCCATTAGTTGTTTTATTGGGTCAGACAAGTCAAGTTAGGTCATTTACTTTGAGGTGGCACTATTTCATCATGGATGAACATAAACGTAGCATTTCGAGCTCTGTCGTTAAGTACAATCTGGGATCCGAATTCTAATTACAAAATCATTTATTTTATGATAAATACGAATTTTTGAGCATTCTCTTTCCCAGGTATAGTTTCCTAGACAATTACCAACATAACTATACAAAAATATCAATTTTTTTAAAATTGGGAGCGCTCTTCAAAAAATGCGCTGCTATTGCTTCAAGCGTAAAAAGAAATGCAAAAATCTGGATGTACCATGATGTCGGCCATAATTATTTCAGATAGCATTGATTATTCGCGAAACTAAGAACGATCCGTCGAACCGAGACTTGCTCATAACACATGTTTGAAGTGGTGGGCTTACTGGCCGAACTGGAACCGACGCACTATCCAAAAGAAAACTCACTTATTCATTGCTTAGACCAGTGGGCCATCGATGGAATTTATTTGTGGCGAATTGTTGTATATGCTAGTAAATAATGAGCAATATTGACGCTAAACAAAAGAATCACGTTAAACATTTTCTTTGTACTATAATTTATTAAAATTATCAGTAAAAAATACATCATGGGGAAACTAAAAGCTATCTACCGATGTCACTCGTATCTAATTCATATTTTAAGGTAAAATCTGTCACGTATACTTCTGAGGGTTAAAGGCGCTTGTTCCGATTTTTGTGTTCTCTACTTGATATGAGAGACTGGCACTTGTACTTGCACATTCGCCCCATGATTAATGACACTGATTCCAAATATGCATTAAATGCTTTTGAACTTTCGGCATCTTCTTGTTGTTATAATGGGAGGGGTACAAAATTCCCCTGTAGGACTCTATAATTGGGATGAGGACATTATACCCCTCCCTATTAAAGGGAACCCACCCTATGCAAAATTAAAAAGCATATTTTGAATCAGTATCATTAAATATTTTTTTAAATATTTTTTACAAAGAAATCTGGATATTGCAAACGTTGACCTTTCTTGAATAAAAAAATTACATCTAGGCTATTTTCCCAAATATCTTGGAAAGGAGGCACCACACGCTTGTGAACCAATTGACTTTTTTTACTCTTGGTTACCTAAGGAATAATTTGAGCTATATTTCATTAGATTTCGAGCAGTTCAAACATTTGACCCCCATAGTAACTTTACCCCCTCCAGTATTCAGATATTGGTATCTCGTTCGTTTGATCAAAACCTTCTGGGCTGCCGGTGTGAAAGTAATCATAGTCCGGCAGGTATCATAGTCCGGGCTCCATAGACGACAACGGAATAAAGCGTGAAACTAATGTTGCGTGAAGAGTCAACTGAATCGATTGCCCTATTGTTCACCATTGTTCCCGGACTGTGAGCCCGGAGGACTATATCTCCTGCCACACCGGTCTAAAACGTTATTTCATCGATTTGAACTGCAGACGTGTGCAGGGAATGTGGACAATAGCTAGGTCGTTTGCCTATTGTATCTGTGAAAGCCCATGTAAAATGATTCCATCCAACAATTTTCGCTGTGAACAATAGTGCTTGGGTGACCTTCCGACTAACTGGTTACATATTTTCCCGCTGATATGCAAATGGCACAGGGAAAATCTAGACCTGTGTATTATCCCTCTTTGGTAGCCGTTTCATAGACGTCTCAAGTATACAAATGTTATTCCCATTGATTCCGGCCCACCTGCGCTTAGAACCGTTATTTGCATTGGGACTCTATATGAAACGTCTACCATTTGTTTGTGGATGGCTCAATTGAATGTGAGGTTTTGTCTCTAATCGACATTTTGTAGTCAGTTTCCGGAGGCTTAGGGAATAGGGTGAAATGCAATTCAGGGGCTTGCTGTGCGTGCTCGAAATGATACACGGTGAAACCTCTTTTGCGATTTTAAAAATGATTTAGAGTAGATTAGAAATTGCGAGATGATGACAAAAAAAACCACTTGTTTATGGCATTATATCAAAAAATCAATCTTATTCGTATTTAGGATCAAACTATGCATCATAATATATATAATTTTACAAAAATATAATAAATTACTTTGTGCATTTCAATATTGGTTTGGTTTAGATAAGGCGAAATACATAGCACCCAGAAATGGTATTAAGATTTAATAACACGCGTAATATATTGTCGTACAATTTATACTTCACACAAGTTTGATTGCTATTTTACAATGTTTAGAACAAATATGAACCATATATAGCATTTACAAACGTTTTGTTACAAAGAGACAACGGTTTCCCAGCGTTATTTGCTACTTTGTTTGCCAAAAATTTTATTTAATAAGAACTACATAATTGGTATGCTGCTAAAAAGTAAACATATCACAGTGTAAAATTATGAATAATATTTAGCATTTTTGATTATAAAAACATGAAAAAACAAGGGGAACACTTTTTATTTATACCTAGCTTTTTGATGAGTGGTCGTGGTTATAGTCGGGGAGGTATGGTCCAAGTTATGGCCTGACCGTAAGTTGAGTACGGACAGTGGCGTAGCCAGCTTTTTTTCAGGGGGGACAAGGGGGGGGGGGGCACATATATTTTCATGGGGTGCAAGCATTATAGTAAAATTGTAGTATAGTATAGGCCTATGTAAATCACGAATTTTTCAGGGCCGGGCGGGGGCCCCAAGACGGCGGGCCAAAGATTACCCCACCACCCCGGGGGAAGTGCCACCCTCTGGATCCGCCACTGAGTACGGACACAATTGTTCTGCTGAAAATGCTAGATAGGGGTGTAGAATAAGGGGTGTGTAGAATAAGAGAATCTACGGGTGCCTCCTGGGCATCCTTGAGCCATTTTGAGAAATCCAAGATGCGTCGCCATAAAGTGATTAATTACTCGATTCAAACCCTATAGTATAAACATGGAGTGATGAGATATATATAGGATCCAAGGAACAAGTTATTGCACTTGTAACATTGAGTCATATCCAAATTCAAAAGGGAAGCCCCAATCTCAGAATTTTATATCCCTATAAAAGCATATCCATTGCCATAAAAAATAAACATGAAAGTACTTTAGATTATGTTGTTAGACACCATGAATGTACATTATGATTACTTTTAAAGTTGTACATACGTCAATCCAATGCAGGCAAAAGACGTGAATATCTTCAAAAAAATACTTGACACCAATTTCAAATATTACCTTCAATTATAAGTTATTGTTCAATTAAATAATTAGAGAACGGACTATGATAATAAGCAAGTGATCCGGTAATCCCGATAAATAACAAGGCGGTTCTCGAACCCAAAAAGTGTCGCCTGGTTGCGCGATCACTTGCTTTATGATACAAATTTGGCATTGGCATGATAAGGAAGCAAAAAGCATGGAGAGATAGCGTTATGTTTTGTAGTCTGAAGTTCATTTTAAAATAAAGGAAAAAAAAAAAAAAGGCAAAAAAAAGAAAACGTAAACTGAATATCTTAAAAAATATGCGAAATTGTAATTAAAATGCATAACAATATGTGGAAATTAAATGAAGCCGGATCAACACATGATATTGTGGTATCTCACTCTATCCTAGCGTTTCAAATGATAAGCATTTTTAACCAAAATGTCTGAAAAAGATGCAAATAAGCTAACGAAAATCATGAATATGCAAATAATGCAGCCAAAAGTTGACATTAATATTTGTGGTACCTCACTTATTCATAACCTACCACGTTTGAAAGTAAATAAATGGTCACAGCGTTTGGTTAGCAGGAGTTTATAAAAAAAAAGGTTAAACTGAAATGTCTGAAAAAAATATGGCAAATATGCATAATTAAAATTTATGACAAATGCATATAATGCAGCCCAGCAAATACCACCACACCTCACTCTACCCCTAAACCAAGTTTGAAGTAAATCGGGCCATAGCGTTTAGCAAGCTGAGCATTTTATAAAGGTTAATTAAATGTCTGAAAATATGCAAAAACTAATGAAATTCGGAATAGCCAAAATTAAGTGCAGCCCCAAAAGCTACTACATGATATGGTGGCAACTTACCATCATCCTATCAAGTTAGAAGTAAATCAGGCCACCCGACATTTAGCAGCAGATCCATTTTGAAAAAGGTGAACCGAAATGTCTGACAATAGCAAAAAAGCTTAATTAAAATCCAGAATATGCAAATATACAGCCAAAACCTACACATGAATTTGTGGCAACGTACACTATCACCCTATCAAGTTAGAAGTAAATCGGGCATAGCATTAGCCAGCAGACATTTAAAAAAGGTAAACCGAGTCATACGGACGAACACACAGAATTTTGGACTAGTGTGTGCCTCATGAACATTTCGTTGACGCGACACAAAAAATGGGTCAAACAAGGCGAAATCGTATTACGCGATGCCGAAATTATGTCACCGCCGAATGTTGCGATCAATAACATGTGATAAAGGCAACTTTCAACACCCCTACCCCATCCCCCAATACCGCAACACTCCACCCCCTCCCCAACACCCCACAACTCCCCCAACACCCCACCCTCATCCGCCCAAACCCCCGAACCCACCCCCTCCATTAACACCCCTCATACCCCAACCCTACCCCAATACCCTAATAACACGCCTCCCCTTCCCCAAACACAAGCATCCGCCCTTCCCTCCCAAAACCCCCGCCGCCGGAGGCAACGCGCACAACCCAGCAACACCCTCATCGCTCCCCAACACCCGCAACATCTCCAAACCCCATCCCCAACACCCCGCAACACTCCCACCCCGCACCAACAACCCCGCAACACTCCCACCCCATACAACACATGAAACACGCCACCCCTCCCCAACACCTGCAATACCCAACACCCTCCCCAAACACCCCGCAATACCCATCCCATAAACACGCCTCCACTTTCCCCAAACACCCCGCAACCCGCCCAATTCCCCTCCCCAAACACCCGAAACACCATCATCAGCTCCGCAATAATCCCGCAAACACTCCAAACCCCTCCCCAAAACCCCGCCCGCCCCCGCACCGCACCCGCTCGCCCACCGGGTGTTGGCCCCCCGCCCGCCAACACCCCCACCCCCTCCCTCAACACCCACCCACCCTCCTCCCCAAACCTCACCCCTCCCCATAGCATAGTAGTCTCATGTAGCGAAGGAAATTGGCCTATCCGATGTTCGTTTCAGAGGGCTACAGAATTACGCATATTTAATGAGGCTTGCTGATTTGCATCTAAGACAAATATATCACATACTTTCAAAAATTGAAAACAGATGTGCCCAATGTGATAGGCGATAATCAGCGAGGAATTTTGGTACCAATGTACAGTTCAAAATATAGCCTTCCGATGATTTTTATTATTATTAGCTCATTTGCATTAATCATTATGCCAGAAATACGCCCAAAATCTAATCAGGGTCAAGAAATCTCAGTTCCGCTTCCATCCAACAAGTTACATCATCTTACACTGACGGAAAACTCCAGAAAGAAAAAACGGTCAAAACAGGCCTTGCAGGGAAAATTTCATAATTATGCAAAGTAGATAATTACTTAGCATATTTAACGGCCACCTCTAATCATGTCGAGAACTTATCAACCCTCTCTTCCACCAAGTTTCATCATGTTCCGCCCTTAACGAACTCCAGATAAGGGTGATACCACATTGGTCCATTTTTGATCAACAGACGGACAGACGAACGCGTCCGGCCGTACGGACGGACGCTGCTCATTTCCTGGTCCCCGTTCCGACTCGTTCGTCCGGGGACAATTAGAAATCAAATTATAAAACATGTCATTCCTATGTTGTTTTACAAACTTTGCACATATCCTTGTTTAATATTTCGATTTTTGGTGCATTTCAAAAAAACAAATCGAATTGTCGATTGTACTTTGGTTAGGATCAAAGTACATTTCTATGTCATTGACACAATTGGATTTTGATTTGAAGGCTGTATACTTTTGTGTCAAGTATTTTTTGAAGATGTTCATGTTTTTGGGTTTGGCGGCCATATTGATTGACGTCATGTTTTACAATTGTAAGAGTACAGAAATATTATATTTATTTTTGTCTAACAACATACCTAAGTCCTTCCACCTCACGCCTATTTTTAATCGCAGGTATTCGCTGTTATAGGGCATATTTTCAAATTATTGGATTTCGCTTCCATTTTGAATTTGAAGTATGACTTAATGTTACAAGTGCCATACACTTGTTCATTGGATCCTGTAGTATATTTAGTAACTCCATAGTTTGATAATATAGGGTAGAATAGATAATTATCATTTATGGCGACGCCATCTTGGATTTCTCAAAATGCTCAAGGATGCCCAGGTGGCACCCGGCAGATTCTTATTCTACACACCCTAATCTACCATTTTCAGTACGGTCTATTAATTCAAAATGGATTTTAGTCTTGCCATTCAGTGGTGGTCTTAGCAACCGGCAAACTGGTTGTGTTCGATCGATCCACCAACAAAGGAATTGCACATTCCAAATACATTACACGCCTTGTGCATCTAAACCACTCTGTCGAATGAAAGAAAAACATGTCTAGGCATTTGAGCAGTAATAAGAGCAACTAATCAGATTTAACTGTCAGCTAATCCAGCGCTCATTTTTAAGCCCAAAGCCAGCAACAGATGCATCTTTGCAAAAAGGATTGCATTCCTGCCATTCGTAATGTGGAAAGCGTTTGACATTTATGATCAATATTCAACGTAATTATCTTTAGAGGTATTGCAATATAAATACAAGTACTCATAAAATAGAGGAAAGAGGTACGATAGAAGCGGCTAGGGGCCGACTAGGTAACCTCGTCAATCAAGAAGATTATGGTATGTGTGCGCTTTATTCCGTTAATGTATTTATCTAAGTATTACAAAAACCGCTTTTCTGTCAGCTCGAGCTGTGTGGCGTTCGTGTATAGGCGCTCGTCTTTTAATGTAAAGGTCGTGGGTTCGATTCCCACTAAGGACGCAAAATTTTTATCTACTTAATAGTATTTTAGATTTAGAGATTTCAATAGTACTTCAGAGTCGGCAAGGCTGCGATTTACACGGTAAGTATAGGGTTAGCTGGTCGGCCCCTAGCCGCTTGTGGTACAATAGGCATATCAAAATCACCGAAGCGAACTACACTTAGTCCCTGAGGTCTACCACCTTTCTTGCAATTTCTCTGGTTGGCTCATCACGTATTATAAGATTACCGAGTAACCAATCGAAATAGACCTATATATCTGTATTCTTTCCGTGTCTTTCATTGGTTAACTACATCAAATAACCTTATGAATAACTAATCATACCGGCAGGTAGTCCCCAGAAGAGCTCAGAAGGTTAATCACGTTTGATTGCACAAAGCTGAAAATCTTCGAGATTAGGTCCGCGGTCTATATTTCTGTCATTGACAATAGACGGGTGTCCTTTTAATGTGAACCGGTGTAAGAGGTGGGTAAAGAAAATGAACAGTTCCATCTTGGCTAAGTTGTCTCCTACACAGACCCGACGACCTAAGTAATAATAAACAAATCACACAACTTGACAAAAACTGCAATATCTTCTATATAAACTTTGACCAGTTTTAATGTGTCGTACTATAATGGCGGTATTTGTTGTTGATTGTTTTTTGTTTATTTTGTTTTTATTTTATTTGATTTATAAATGAATATATAAGATTTTGACTACCAATTATGCTCCTGGAGCATAAATTGTGACAATTGTTCCAGACTAATCCGTGATAACTTTTACGGAATAAATCGATAACGTTATTGTGATCAGCCCACAAAATAATGAACAGCCCCGCTCCCGCCGAACGATCGCCACAACTTATGTGGAAGTATAATTGGTGTTCTGGAATTGCAACCTTTCCAAAGGGATTGTAATAAAAGTAGTTTGCACTCTCTTTTGTATTGGGTTATCGAGATAAATAACAAACAAGGTCAATGCCATTGACCTCTATTGATCTCCGAATTAAAAAAGATATTTTAGATAGTGCATAATATTTTGTTGCAGACTTTGAGGAAAGATGAACCATTTGAGCCCATTTTAAAAGAAAACGGAGCAATATTAAAGATTTTTAAAACCTTTGATATTTGACCATAACCATACGTTGTAAGTAGTACAAACTATACTTTTTTTAATCTTTAAACCTTGTAACACGACTAAGGACTAGTGCACACAGGAGTACAGTACTCCTTCACATCGAAAATTCTGGGACAACTAGTTGACTTCTTGAGCAGCTTTTTATTAGAGGAGGAGCAGAATATCATAGGGGCCTTATTTAAGTTCATTTACCTCCCACTACAGAAAAGGTTTGACACATTTGGTAGTTAGTATGGACCCAGCTCTACATCAATACTAGGTAGGTAGTACTCTCAAATTGTGGCATCACTTTTTCAATAGGGGGAAATTTAAGTTTACACAGGGGTCAAATTTTTAAAATGCCACAATCCTGTTGAAATGTATGACATATTGTCCATCTAATCATAAGGATTCCAAAAATTTATAGTTTGTACCATCTACGACCATTGGTTTTGGAGTTATAGGGTAAAAATGACAAAAATGGTAAAAAAGGTCAATAAATTACATATATATACATATATATATATATATATATATATATATATATATATATATATATACACCTTAAGTAGGGATATTGTGTCCATCTCACGCCCGAAACTGTTTTTCTCGATTTGCTTGATTATACAATATTTTTAAATCAAATATGGCATATGAATTTTTTATGAAAGGGTTTATTTTTTTTTAAATGTGAACCTTCCTCTTTGTGCAGCCATTGAACCCGAGGGTACTTTTGGATGGGTTTGGGGTTTGTGATACGACTGGATTTAGGACCCGAAACGAGGGGAAAATACAAATTTCTCTTATACTTTAAGCACAAGATCATCAACGGGATATTCTTGGTGATGCGATTAAAGGCTGACTCAGAGATTTCCTGAGGAGGGCGCCTCAATTTCCAAAAAAATCGCGTTTTTTGCATGTACATAATGCTTGTCCATATACTAATCACTGTGTGAAATTGCTAAGCTTAAATCGAATTCCTTCATATAGAAAATCACAACTTTGTTATAAATTCCGGATCCGGAATTTTTGTTATACACAGTATCCTATGGGACGTAATACTACACATAATGTTTACTGCATCAAAACGAAAAATCCGATTCATCTCAAATTTCGGAATTGTGTATTTAGGTTACAATCTTTAGTTCTAATTGACTATTTTTCATTATTACACAAAAAGATAATATTTCGAAATCTCTGAGTCAGACTTTAATGACGTGACTGACATTTTGGCCAAAAATACTTTTTAAAAATTGTGTTAAAATATATTTTTTACGGATTGCGAACAATAGGTTTCTCTACGTATAATTTGGTTTCAGTTTCAATTGATTGATTGCTGAGCAATTAAGGTTACTATGTCTAATTTCATTGGGACCTACGGACCCCAATGGAATGAGGTTTCTATAATTTTGATATTTCTTGGGCTATCCTTTGTACTCACCGGTTTTACATTACATAAAGTAATCTCAAATCTATTTAATGTTCTGGTTAACATGTGCGCACAATTTTACACGCTCATCCAATAAAAATGGGTTTAATTTAGCTCTACGGTAACACACACAAAAGACTTTCTCTGGTAAAACATCAAAACGTAGATACAACTTTGTTCTACTCAAATGAAGAACGTTCATTGCTCTCATCCATTGTCCATTATTGTTCAAGCCCACACTAAATAATGACATTAAGAAATTTTACTCTCAAGCTAAGACAATTTCAAATATATCGGTGGTAATTGGATGTTGGATCTTTGATATTTTTAATTATTTTGTCCGATTTTCGTATGATTGAAAGTCACTTAGATCTTAAGGTATATGTTTGAATGTATTTATGCTTTCCGAAAGAAATTAAAATTTAATTTCACTTGACCGGAATTTTGAACTTGGATCATAGTCTATATGCACAAGTTTCTAAATCATACATTGAAATTGGGATGTTGCCTTACCTGTACCAAATGGTATCAGCTCCTGTTTAAATTGAACTTTTCCATCCTTATCAAGAAACCTCTCAGGTTTGAACATTTCTGGATCAGGCCACAGCTCTGGATCATGATGAATTGCCCATTTATTGGGCATGATGATCGCTCCTTTTGGAATGGTATAACCGCAGAGCTGGGTTGTAGAGCTACAAGCGTGAGGTACACCAAGGCGAGACACGGACGCAAAGCGTTGTATTTCGAGAAGAGTAGCCTGAGTGAACGGTAGTAAATGTTTGTCTGAAACTCTCGGCAGCGTATGCCGACCGACTGTTTCATCCATTTCTTGTTGAACTCGCGTTTGTACGTCAGGGAAACGAATCATACAAAGAACTATCCATCGAAAAGTTAAAGCTGTCGTGCCCGTGCCGGCACTGAATAGGTTCGAGATTGTTTTTTCCATGTGTTGTTCGTCAAGGCCTGATAATTTTCCGGTTTCATTTCCCGCTTCATTTAGCCGAATTTCATTAATATACACATCGGTGTAATCACGAAGATCATCGGAAGTAAAGGTGTTCTTGTGTTTCTGTATAAAGGCACTTATGATGCTGCTAACAATTCGATGATTAATTTCGAACTCTGAAACTGCTTTAAACTGGATATAACGAAGAAATGGCAGAATGAACGCTGGAAAACTTCTGACTAGCAGCTCAGCTTGACGTTTGGTTATCCTTTGTAGACGTTGAAACTCCTCGTCGCTGTACTCATAGCGTTTCCCGAATATTGCTAAGCAAATGACATTGCTACTGACCTTTAATAGTAGATCTTGTGGGTCAAACATTGCTCCATTATATTGATTTATTTCTTCGGTGAATTTTCTGCATTCAAGTGCAATTAATTCCTCAAACTTAGTCTTCCCCACACCAAGACTACGAAAGGTTGCTAGAGTGAAACGTCGTTGTTGAGACCATACAGTACCATTTGCAAAAGCCAGCCCTGGAATAGAAAATATATGCAAAAAAAAGATATACTGCGTTTAAATGGATATTATATTGCTGAATATTTAACAAAAGACTTTACACATTTTTAAAATGTCATCCATGACTACTTGAATTTAGAAACATGCGGTTGCCAAAAATTCCCCATACCGCCTACGCTAATAGTGTTTTTGTTTGATTTTGTTTGTTTTTTATTTTTCAAAACTTTTTTTGGTATATCGAATTAAAAAAAAATGAAAATTGAATTTGTGATTTTGGGGTGGGTGGGCGGTGGACTTTGATGGGATTTTCGTCGAAAAAAAATACGCTTTATAAACAACAACAAGAACACTGAGAATGTTGCAAAGCTGTCCCTGGAACTACAATCTTGAAAATAATTGTTGGAACACGATTTCCTTAAACTGTTCCACTATCTCCACATCCAATGCTGATTGGGGTATCGTCATTAGCAGTCCTGTCAATTCCCAGCATTGTTTGCCGAGGGTTGGGAAAGAGTACGTTAAAAATTGAAGTTTATGCTTTTTAAAACGAGTTATGACAAGGGCTTGTAGGTTGAAGGTTCTTAGCTCTAGCCCCGGTGAGCAATATAGCAAATTAGTGGTGCTGTTCCAACCATTTATTTCCTAGAATGTTGATCATGCAGTTGCCATGTAGACCCTATGCCGCCGTTTGTTGCGAACAGACCGGAGTAAAACAGAAACCTCGCGATTTGCAGAGTTAACTAGAATTTCGCGGTTCTCGGCTTTCGCGGTTTGCGGCGGGGGTACCAAGGTTAGGGTTGTTTGGTTCCGTGCGGAACCTTATCAGACGTAACCTGTAGCATTAGTAAACTTTGTCACCACCTTAGGGTCCCTGTCTGACTACCGACCACAGGGCCCCTTTGCAACTACACCACAACCTTTCCCAACCCAATTCAGGTTCTCATTTTCACCAAATAAAATGAAAAAAATTAACTTGAAAAAAAAAAAAACAATATATTTTTAATTATTTTTATAAAATTGTGTGTATATTTTGTTTTTTGATCATTTTCTCCACCTTTTTTCTATATTTTATTATATTTGTTAAATTTATTTTATTTTGGGTCACTATTTGTCACATTTCTATTTTTTATTTTTATAATTGTTTAAGAAACATTTTTCTTCATATTTTTCTTTTGTTTTAAATGTATTTGTCATTTATTTTTGTTTTCATTTTTAATATTCGGGTTTTATTTCTTTAAATTTGTATTACTTTTTAGTTTAAAAATTTTGTCATTTTGATTATTTCTTAATTTCTTTTTAAACTTTAATTACTTACTAACGTTGTTCGTATTTATGCTCAAGTTTCATTGTTTATTTATTATTACTTTATTTTAATTAGTATTTTAATAATACCACGCCACATCTTTCCTGAACAAACTCCTTGCTTTTCATTTTTTATCAACGTGTATTTTTGTGTATTTTTCATATGCTTCCAAGTAAATTTTATAATTGTTTATTTTTTTTGCTTATGTATTTTATGTTATACAAACTTGATCTTGGGGTGTTTAATGTACAATTTTGTTGCACACCAACTTCCAATTATTAGTTTAATTACACTGGTCAACAAAATAAAACTTTTTTTCTGTTGCAAAAGATTTAAGAGTTGTTTTTAACTAATTTGGGGTCACTGATTTCAAAAATGCCATCAGTTTTTCCCTATCAGAGTCAAGTTTTTTTTTCTATGAAAAATGGTGAAATTAATATGGGAACACCATTATAAACACCTGTTATGTAATAACCTCGATAATATCACTGAGTGAGTATTATGTTATAAAATATTCCACCATTTATTAGAATGGAAGAAGGCTTAAGGTACTACTAAAATTTGCATTTGAGTCGCGATATTGGGCTATCAAAGGAGCTATCTGAACTTCTAGCTTCTAGACTTAACGACAAACACGTGCTGCAAGATGCACAAATGTTACATTTTATCGTAAGAGGGAAAATGACTTCTCAGTACTTTGGCAACTGAAATAGATTTTGTGCACTGGATGATATTCTGATTGTTAAATCATTTGGGTGGGAGCTTCTTATGACCCAAGGAGTGGCGCCTACATTTTTTGGATAGTTCAAAGAGGATTTTGAAGTGTGTAATTACTCCCTATGGAAATGTTGTGTGCAATTCCAGTGGTCACTGTGGCACCTTAAGAGGAATATACATATAAAATTAGTTTTTAGATTTACTAAAATACAATGACACAACTGATTATATTTTTGGATCGTAAAGATGGTGAACTTCTTTACTTGGCCAACAATCACCAGTGCTTTTTCTGCTTTGGGATAGCCGAAGCTATAGACACACAGGTGACTGAGAAAAGTTGGCCAGTCAGAACAAGCATGACAGTTGGAGAAAGAATGTTATAAATGAACCACTGGTTGACAGGGATAAATTAGATTTCCACCTCTTTCAAATCAAAAACTGGCTTAATGAAACAATTTGTCAAGGCTCTGACAAAAGACGGTACCACTTCCTTCCAATACATTTGCTCAGCATTCCCTGGTCTGAGTTATGAAAAGGTAAAGGCTGGGGTCTTTGATGGCCCTCAAATTCGACAATTGTGAAGACCAAAACTTTGTATAACCCTCTATTACAGATGTGGAGAAAAGAGCATGGAAATGACAAGGCGAAAATTACAAGATTGTGGAAAAATTCTACAAAGTTAAATTCCCATCATTTTGGGCTGCAACCTGAGCATCAAGTTCTTCAATCAACAGCCATCTCGATAATTTTCCTTCAAACCTTAGTGACGTGAGCACGCGCATGGTGAACGATTTCACCAGGCTTTAAAGGTTATGGAAGAGAGGTATCAGGCGGATGGGACACACATATGATGGCAGATTACTGTTGGAGCATCTAACGAGACTATCCAGATAGGCAACACTCCAGGAAATCCAGTCAAATGATTTGTTCCATTAACAATGCTAAGACAAATCGTATTGCCGAACTTAGACGTTTAACTCTGGTATTGCTATGTTAAGGGATAGTCAGTATTTCTGCTTTAACCTTTTGGCTTTGATTTAGATTTAAGTGTTTAATTGCCTTCTGACCCCTCAAAAAGAAATGCGGTATCCTACAAGTATACTTTTTGTTGTCCGCATTGTCATACATGTACATTGCATAGACAATACTATGTAATATAGGGCTATACCCATAACAAAAAATTTTGACCTGATTAGCAAATTAATGCCATTTTTTGAAATCAGGTGCCGCCAAATACCCCAAAACAGCTCATCAAACTCTTTTGCACAAAAATTGTGTTGACCAGTGTTATAGAAACACTCATACCACGAGAAGCACAGATGAGTTTTACTTTAGACATTGTAAACAAGTTTTTCATCAAGAGGGATAGGACAATGGGCCCACAATACTGGAATGAATTATCACCGAATATTAGTGTTCTTAAACATGTCTGCGTTAAAAACAGCTTCACAATCATCATGCTGATCTCGTATACCTAGATCTAACTTTTAATTTTGTTGAAGTGTTTTGATTTGCTTCATTAACTGGGTCTAACTAAAGCTACCTAAACATTTAGTTGCAACATATTGTATTTTTAGATACTTTTATGAATGAGTCTGCCCTCGTCTGGCCAACTTTTGGCCTTTTGGTCACCTCCGCTATATATTGTATTGATTTTGTTTGTTTTTTATTTTTCAAAACTTTTTTTGGTATATCGAATTAAAAAAAAATGAAAATTGAATTTGTGATTTTGGGGTGGGTGGGCGGTGGACTTTGATGGGATTTTCGTCGAAAAAAAATACGCTTTATAAACAACAACAAGAACACTGAGAATGTTGCAAAGCTGTCCCTGGAACTACAATCTTGAAAATAATTGTTGGAACACGATTTCCTTAAACTGTTCCACTATCTCCACATCCAATGCTGATTGGGGTATCGTCATTAGCAGTCCTGTCAATTCCCAGCATTGTTTGCCGAGGGTTGGGAAAGAGTACGTTAAAAATTGAAGTTTATGCTTTTTAAAACGAGTTATGACAAGGGCTTGTAGGTTGAAGGTTCTTAGCTCTAGCCCCGGTGAGCAATATAGCAAATTAGTGGTGCTGTTCCAACCATTTATTTCCTAGAATGTTGATCATGCAGTGCCATGTAGACCCTATGCCGCCGTTTGTTGCGAACAGACCGGTGTGAAAGCAGATATAGTCCGGCGGGAACCACAGTCCGGGGCTCCATAGACGATAACGGAATAAAGCTTGAAACTAATGTTGCGTGAAGAGTCAACTGAATCGATTGCCCTATTGTTCACCATTGTTCTCGGACTATGAGTACGCCGGACAATAATTACTTCTACACCGGAGTAAAACAGAAACCTCGCGATTTGCAGAGTTAACTAGAATTTCGCGGTTCTCGGCTTTCGCGGTTTGCGGCGGGGGTACCAAGGTTAGGGTTGTTTGGTTCCGTACGGAACCTTATCAGACGTAACCTGTAGCATTAGTAAACTTTGTCACCACCTTAGGGTCCCTGTCTGACTACCGACCACAGGGCCCCTTTGCAACTACACCACAACCTTTCCCCACCCAATTCAGGTTCTCATTTTCACCAAATAAAATGAAAAACATTAACTTGAAAAAAAACCCCAACAATATATTTTTAATTATTTTTATAAAATTGTGTGTATATTTTGTTTTTTGATCATTTTCTCCACTTTTTTTCTATATTTTATTATATTTGTTAAATTTATTTTATTTTGGGTCACTATTTGTCACATTTCTATTTTTTATTTTTATAATTGTTTAAGAAACATTTTTCTTCATATTTTTCTTTTGTTTAAATGTATTTGTCATTTATTTTTTTTTTCATTTTTAATATTCGGGTTTTATTTCTTTAAATTTGTATTACTTTTTAGTTTTAAAATGTTGTCATATTTTGATTATTTCTTAATTTCTTTTAAAACTTAATTACTAACGTTGTTCGTATTTATGCTGAAGTTTCATTGTTTATTTATTATTACTTTATTTTAATTAGTATTTTAATAATACCACGCCACATCTTTCCTGAACAAACTCCTTGCTTTTCATTTTTTATCAACGTGTATTGTTGTGTATTTTTCATATGCTTCCAAGTAAATTTTATAATTGTTTATTTAATTAATTTTTTTTTTTGCTTATGTATTTTATGTTATACAAACTTGATCTTGGGGTGTTTAATGTACAATTTTGTTGCACACCAACTTCCAATTATTAATTTAATTATAGAAACACTCATAACACGAGAAGCACAGATGAGTTTTACGTTAGACATTGTAAAACAAGTTTTTTCATCAAGAGGGATAAGAACAATGGGCCCACAATACTGGAATTAATTATCACCGAATATTAAGTGTTCTAAAAACATGTATGCGTTTAAAAAGCAGCTTAAGCATCATCATGCTGATATCGTATACCTAGATCTAACTTTAATTTTGTTGCAGTGTTTTGCTTTGATTCATTAACTGGGTCATAATAAGCTACCTAAACATTTAGTTGCAACATATTTGTAGTTTTTATTTTTGTAATTATTTATATTACTTTTATGAACGGGGCTGCCCTCGTCTGGCCAACTTTGGCCTTTTGGTCACCTCCGCTATATAATTGTATTATTTTTTCTCACTCCCTTTGTATTTTGACCCTCCGTAAAATTTTAATGAAAAATAAAAAAACAATTTTTTTCTCCAGAAGACTTGTTAGACCTGGTAATTTAGTAGTCACAAGAAAAATGAAGATCTCACATTTTTAAATTACTGAGAAAAAAGCCACCAAAGATGCTACATTAATTCATGGTCCTCTGAAAAAGCTCAATTTTATGCCGAGTCGTAAAACTTTGAGAGACCTTAACTTCGAAACGGAATGGAAATCTTGAATTTTTTCTTTTGACCTCCTCTGTAGCGCCATAAACTGTACCTTTGACTGCAATTTGTACACAATTTGAGAGGGCGGGTTCCACACCTTGGTGTTTTGGCATGGAATGACCCATTTTGAATTTGGAAAAAAATAATTGATAGTGGCAATAAGTTTTGAAAAAGCGTAGTCTCTGAAATCATAGCAAATTTTAAGGCATCCCAAATCATTAGTTGAATTGTCTGTTACAAACAATGTTTAAGAAAGCGAAGACCACGGAAAATGTACAACCTTATATTTTCACTCTAAATTTTGCAATGGATAATGTAGTTATGTACAAATTTAAATAGTTGACCTGCTTGTTTTACTCTAATGATAATGTAGGCAAACGAACTTTGAATAGACCTGTTTACAAACAGTGCATGACATTATAGAACTCATAAAATGTCCATATTGTCCGTATTTATTGTCTTACGGGAAAAGATTTGCAAATTGTTAGAAGACGATTTTTGTTTTTTTAAACAAATAATGTGTTGATATTTTCGGGACAACTGTGTGTTAGTATTACTAACACATAGTTGTCACATGCAACACATACACAATATTTATTTGTCTCTGTATAATAAGAACCGAAAATGATGTGCCTTCAGTTTGACCCAAATTGCACCGAGAATCATTTTGTATGGCTTCTTCACAGTCTACAGAAACGGATTTATTCAAAGAATTTTTCTGCTACATATCTTCAGTAGAGTTCAACAAATGGTTCAACCATTTGCACACAACTACATCATCCGTTACAAATTTTAGAGTGTGGTATCACAAATTCTGATATGCTGTAACATGGGGCTGGTAGGCCCTGGTTTTCATAGATTTGAACTGGCACTGCATGTATACGTGTGCAGGGAATGTGGATAATACAAATGTATTTGCCTATTGTATTTGTGCAAGCTGCCAAAAGACAATGTCCAACAATTTTTACGCATAATAATAGGCCTAATACTTGGGCGACCTGCCGACGGTTTGATGACCTAGGCTTTGACTGGGTTGGAAAAATCAACCACCATCATGTAATACTTATCGGTTGTTATTGCTCCCCTTTGGTTGTGAGCTTTATTAGTGATTATGTTTACGCTAATCTCGCCTCTAGACTGTTTTTTAATGAACTGTAACCAATATCGTCTGGTCTGCCCACAAAATTGTGCTGGCTGCATGTCACAACAGGCCAATCTTTATCGCTAAGTTCTTGGTGCGGGAGCCCGGTGCGGGAGGCCCAGGAAATTGCCTAGCACAGGTCCAGGAAATGTGTTAGGTGAAAGTTCTTGCATATTTTTATTATTTATTTTTATTATCTATTTTTATTAATTTTTTTAATTATTTCTTTCATTTTTATTATTTATTTTTATTATTTCTGATTGCAAAAAACGTTTCTGGTCCTTTGAACAAAGCAAACTTTTTTTTTTTGCAATCACCGGCATTAAGTAGAGAGTGCAAATGATTACTGTATGTAGATTTTATCCCATTTGTAACTTTGTTGCGGGTCTTCTTAAAGGCGTCCCAATCAGATTGGAGTTGAGACACTTTAGCCCGTCGGAAAAGAGCATGTTTTTTGTAAATTAGTTTATGCATTTGTAGGGTAATCCCTGGCTTGGGTTGTTTACGTTGATGGCGTGTAGGAATGGAATCACGAACACAAGCCATGAATAAATCAACAAATTGATCCCAGGATTCATCAATCTCAAGGGACAGTAACGAATCCCATGCTCATGATGCTGTGCGCAAAACAAGATTTTGTAATTTGACTTGATCGGCTTTTGCATACATAAAACAAGTACAGATTTCCACCCCCATTTCCATGGGAGTGAATATTGATTTGAGCGTTCAATCCTTGGTAATGTGGAAACTATGCTTTTGTTGCCATTACAAAAGGTATTGTGGCCAAGGTAAAATGTTACTGCACAAAATCGGCTTTACTGCAAACTGGTGAATTCAGTTCTTATATAATGGTCTGTTAATGATTAATGACACCACCATGGTTGGCGTTGTCAAAGAACTCATAATTCCGCTTTGCGCTAATCTCTTGCAAGGATAAAAACAAATAAAAACTTAGTTGCGTTATGTGTGTATTGATATAAGAATGCATTATTTTTCCTATAGAGTGATATTGGTACCATAAAATTTTTTTACCTGTGGCCATTAAAATAAATCCTCTTACCTCTCACAGTGAATGAACAGACCTAAATCTTTCATTGAGGTCTCACTTATTTTTAAACTACTATAGTTTACTTCCTTTTACTTGCAGTTTATTTATGTATCAACTACCAATGTTAGGGAACTATCACCCATCACGTCACAGGGTACAGCACCCTGCGTCGGAGTTACAGCCGCAGCTTATCATCACCTTGATAAATCAAGTACATCTTGTCAATTGCCTGTAGTCATTGCATTGCTTTAAGTGTATACAAGACTGTCTCTATTTTACATTCAAAGGGCAAGTTCATGATATAATTCAAGCAGCTTATTGTCATATTTTTAAGGGACCTCATTTTGGGATTTGGACTCAAACCCAACATGCACACACACGCAAGTACAAAAAGTAACACCACTGTCTACTATATTGCCACAGCCGAAACGTAAAATCATTATCATCCTGGTAAATAAGCTATGGCTCAAATGCATGGATTTGCAACTGCAACTGTAGTATTATACATTTTAGCTCATCGCTATTTGACCAAAATCAGTCAATTTGTTAATAAGCTTGCTTACTAGCCTTTGCTCTTTCAGAACAAAGTGTAGCACCACTTTATCCGCTTATGGCGTCATCTTCGCCAAAAGTAAAAACGCCACCATAGCTCAGATCACTGCAAAAACGGCAGAAAACAGGCTATTAAAGACCAAATTTAGCAGGGGCAAGACATATAGATATATTCTTTGACCGTTTCGAGACCTTCTATGAGATTTTGCCCCGAAATCATGCTCCAGTACCACATGGTCCAGGACCATATGGTCCAGGACCATATGGTCTTCTGAAGAAACATTGTAAGTCACATTTGAATGCACATGCTCCGGGACCATATGGCAAATATGCACCTGGAGCAGCATTTGACTTAGAATATTTCTCTACTGGTCGAGGAGCATATTTGCCATATGCTCCCGAACCATTTGTGTATTCAAATATGCTCCAGGAGCATATTCAGCATATTCAAATATGCTCCTGGAGCATATTCAAATATGCTCCTGGAGCATATTTTTTTATTTATGGTCCAGGAGCATATTTTACTTAGAATATTTTTCCAGATTTATGCTGCAGGACCATATGGTCCTAGACCATATGGTCTTCGAGCATAATTTCGGGCCAAAATCTCAATCATAAACAAATGACCAGAAGACACGTGGGTTTCCTATCTCATGGCCGATCTTAGCACAGGCAAAGCAAGGGAGCCATACCAATCTTTAAGCAAGGACAAGTGGAATCACTACCCATCCTTGAATGATGCTATCTTGCATAAGTATGAAATAAATGCAGAAACCTACAGACCCAAGTTTAGGAGACACATTAAAGAGCAGCAACAGTTGAATATACCACTCGGCTAGAACAACTGTTTTGGAAGTGGATAGAGAGAGTGGATAGATGACCGGTAAAGATCCTAAGGGCATGGCTGAATTGATCATTGCAGACAGTTATATAAAAAACTTCCTAAGGAACTACGGGTGTACCTCAAAGAGAAGGACCTTAAGACTGTACGTGAAATAGCATCTGCTGCTGATGTACAAATCGAGAAAATGGGTGACAAAAAGTGGTATGATGAAATATCCAAGAGATCATCTGCTGGCACCAAAAGCAACATTACAAAACAGAAGGCAAACGGTGTAGGACAGACTCCTCAACCAAGTAACAATGCCATTAAGCCCTCAAACTCTGCAACGAGTGACCGGTCTGACATGTTTTAAGTTCCTTTAGAAAGGCCATATCGCAAAGCAGTGTGCCGCCGTGGCACAGTCCAAACCAGTCTATCTTGGTGAGATCCCTGACAGTCAAACATCGTATCTTGTAGAAGGGATGATTGGTGGGAGAAAGGCTTGTGTCCTACTTGACACAGCTTGCCAACAATCCACAGTCCATCAAGCATTTGTGGAAGACAAGGATTACATCGCCAAGACAGTTGAGGTCAAAGGTTTGTTTACTACCCGTGAACCATCTACGGCAGTCTTAAGGGGTGGGTCTACGTTTTTTGCCCAATTTTCGATTGCAATTTTCTTGACTTTACCAATATGTTACATATGCATGTTGTAAATCATATTGTAGCCCATGTTGGAAAGTTTTGAAAAATGGTAATTATTTTGATCTTGTTGCCATGGCAACTGAACAGGGCCTCTGAATGGCTAAACACGAGAACAAACGTAACTGCTTACCAGTATTTTGCACTTACACCATACTTGGGTAGAAGGTGCATGGGTACAATGCGCAGAAAACCATGAAGCCGGATTTTTGAAATGGTTGCCATGGCAACCAGGAGCTGACCAATTAGGGAACTTTATGCCATAATTCAAAATTGAAGCCCTAATTCAAAAATCTGGCTTCATGGTTTCACAGCCCTATAGATGCTTAATATCTGTGCCAAATTTCATGTTGTTACGACCTTTCGTTTTTGAGTTACGTTCGTTCCCGTTTCATAAATGTTCGATTTTCACCATTTGAGATATTGAGCGAAACGTAATTGAAAATATTAAAATTTGCAAAAAAAACTATTAATTTGGCCCACAATTTGGAAATAATTGTTCTTTTATTTTAAAATATAAATTATTACATTTTTTGAGTGCATTTTTGGTGCAAATTGGGGATGATCTAATGGGTTAAATTATTTTTTTTAAATAATCGTCTTAAATATCACTGGGTGAGTGATAATAAAGAAATACATAAGAAATGCTGTCGAGCTGAAAATTTCGAGTTAGTTTGATGCATAATGAATTTATTTAATGTTTTAATAAATTAATTTTGAAAAAGCTTGTAATATGTAGTCATAATAAGAAAAAAATATATTTGCTTAAAAATCACAGGGTGAGCACTTTTTACATACAAATGTATACAAAAATGCATCGAACGTGCAAGACTTGCTTACTTTAATCGAGCATACAATTTGAATGGAATGTCCTATTTACCTCAAACAAAAAGCAAATGAAAGCTGAAAGTTTACACTTTCCTATTGTGCTATAATCTCATTTGTGCTAGTAGACTCATTTTCTTCAATTTGAAAACATAGACCCCCTCTTAAATGTAAATTGCGAGTACTACACTGGCGATCTTGAAGTTGGTGTTGTAGAAGACCTACGTGTAGGGCTCCTATTGGGTGTTGAGGCTCTTGGGAAGGAAGTCCTTATAATCACCAGAAGTACGAATAAGAAACTCCAATAACAGGATAATTAGTCTCTTGAGTCCGAAAAACAAGATGGACTTAAACTGAAACGTATCAATGAAAGCGAAAATGATAACAAATAGTCCAGGCTGCTACAGATTCATTGATAACTAATATCACCCTTGTTTTATTAGATATATGTTTTTCAACGGTTTCTAGACCAGATTTTTATACCTTGAGCATTTTTGTAAAAACACAAATAATCAAAATGGCCACCAAAACACAAAACATTCATCTCTTGTTCACTCAGAAGATGTAATTTTTAAGCCTGTCTCATTTAAACATTCATTGTGACTAATTAACATATGATTCTGTAACCACGTAATCAATTAATTCAATATGGCCGTCAATACAATAAAGTGTCTGATTGTGATCTATTTTTGACTGCAGTTTGGTAATTGGGTATCGATCTTGGTATTTTGGCAGTCAAATTAATTAAAACCATAAGACATATTTTTAAAAAAATGTGATGATAAATTCCGTTATTATAGGATCCAAGATGGCTTCCGAAACTCTAACATGCCTAAGAAGGTTATAATTGATAGCTGTGTCTAACCTGGTACTGCAATGTTTGTGTTTATCCCTGTAAGTCAATCGGATCAATGTACACATCAATAGGTCATCAGAGGAATCGATACATGTAAGATGGATATCCAATATGGCTGGAAATGACACTTACTTAGCGGCGAAAAATCTGATCATTAATAGTCTACAGTGTGGTTCAAAAAAGGTTTACACTTTTATATCTGCAAATCTCTCAAAAGTGGGTTTACATATCACAATTTTTTGAAGATATTCATTATCGACAACATCTTGTTATAACCTTTTGAAAACGGCGTTCAAAACAAAGCTCAAATAACAAAATGGCGGTCATATAGCGAAAAATGGTCAAAACCCACTTTGCACACACGTAAGTCTATGGGACAACCATTTATGGTTAACAGAAATCAATACCATTGCGTGAACTGGAGGTCTACTCACTTAACAAACTACTGAACACCCTTCACATTTGTGTGAAATGTTTACCGTTTGAAACTGAATGAGAGAATATCTCAACCGTGAAACTGAACTTGAAATGCCTATTTAAATAATAATTAAGTTGATTTCAATTGGGGAAGCATTTTAAATTGAAAGGTACATACATGTTTTTCTTGCCATGACTGATCGAGACCCTGCTTGTACATTTTCAAGTTTGCATGGTTTGGGACAAGATCATAAAGTAGAAATATTGCAGCCGTTTTATTTTTAAATTTATAAGAGAAACTTGAAATAATTTGAGGTGTCTTAATTCTTACCTTTGTGGTTATTATTAAATACCAAGTCCCATGACAGGGTGCATTGTTCAATGTGTGTGTATCAATCTTGGATATAATCGTGACCACCAACAGAGTGCCATTGACTTACGTGTGTGCAAAGTGGTTTTTGACCTTTTTTCTCTAGATGGCGGCCATTTTGTCATTTCAGCTTTGTTTTAACGCCGTTTTCACCAGGTTTCCAACAGATATTGTAGGTAATAAATACCTTCAAACTATTTTGATATGTCTACCCACTTTTGAGAAATTTGCAGAGGAAAAAGTTAAACTTTTTTTTGGACCACTCTGTAGAGAGATAGGTTTGTTTCTTTGTTTTGGTAGGTTTTGGGCATCCATTGGGATTCTATGTTGGATATTTGATGAATAACGCTCAATGACACTTAAGATTAGCCTTGTTTGGATTTTTGGAAGTGATAATTCAACTAAACAACAAAATATATATCTTAGCCTGCAGCTGAATAATTTACTGACCTTTACTGATTGACATTTGCAGCCATGCATATTGAACGCCTACTCTGGATGCCATCTTGCAATATCAATCACTTTGATTATGTTATGATATTTAAATTGCTCTGAATCCGTAATAGTGATATACACAAACGTGGCAGCTCTTGCCATTAAGTAGTAATGAATTTTGCCATTTTGAAGCCATCTTGAATGGTTTATTGAATTTGAATTTATTAGTAACTGTTTAAAGCTATTCCATAATGGTTTCAATTAATATATTGATTGCTAAAGCATGGTATATATACCAAGTTCTAAAAGTTCAAACGTAGATAAATATCAGATGCTTTGTTGTATTGGCGGCCATATTGAATCTCTTTATTAGGTGGTTAATTAATCATATTTTAATTGGTCACAATGGGCGTTTTGACTTGACAGGCAAAAACAAATCACAACTTTTGAGTAATTAACATATGAGATTTTAGTGTTTTGGTGGCCATTTTTGAATGTGTCGTTTCCTCGAAAATGCTCAAGGTTTTCGTCTGGCATCCATCGGATTCAGATTCAGCAGGAAAAACCGGTCTAGAAACCATTGAAAAACATTTATATATGGTATAACAAGGTCACGTGGTCTGTAGCCTGGACTAAAAGCTATTAGCACTCCAAGTCCTTACTCTACTGGCAACAAAGATAAACCGAGAGATGATCAACAATGGATGGATATCAACCCGCATGAACTCAAGAAGGCTCAGAGGGAAGATTCATCACTTGCTGGAATAAGGGATCGGACAATCCCTTCTTCACGATGTTGACAAGCACAACTTACGTTTCTTCTGGGAGAATGACACTCTCAGGGCCGCCGAGAGAAATTGCGGGCCCGGGGGGAACCTTGGAGTTACGGGCCCCCCCTTTTACCAACTTCGTTTTCCAGAACACCAAACGGGGGGATTTGGAAGTTACAACAATGGCTGCGAAGCGGCCATGAAGCGGCGCGGGGTGTGGGATCTGCATAATGTAGTTGATCGATGGGTGTTTTTGTTTGAATTATTCTTAAGCCTATTGTGTTTATGGAGACGGACCAGGGGGTGGGTGCGGGTGTGTCCCCCTCCCGCGCGAAGCGCGGAAGCCTTGCAATGTTCACTTTCCAAAACACATTTTCTCATGAAAATTTTATAGAAACAATTCGAAATTGGTAAGAAGACCACTTTATAATTCATGACCAACCGTTTTATAAAACAAAATCTTAATTGTTTTTGTGTAATTTCTCAACCCAAGAGAGGCCCTGCACATAATAAAATGGAAAAAGTGTATAGATTTTAAAAAAAAATGGAAAGTTCGTAGGTTACAGAATATTTTCTCAACGTAAGTTAGGCTTGGGTATCATTGTCGCTCGAATTTTTCAAACGAAGAGAGGCTCTATATTTATTAATCGCGCGTAGCGCGAAAAAAAATGGAAATTTCGTGGGATACAGAGTATTTTCTCAAGGTAAGTAGGCCTAGGTATCATTGTCGCTTGAGGGGGAAATGGGCCTCATGTATCCGCCAATGCTCTCTCTTTCTCTCTCGCTCTCTCTCTCCATCCCTCTCTCTCACTTTCTCTCCCTCTCTGACTTTTGTCACAACTGCAAGGGCTGAACTTTTATTTTTTTACGGGCCCCTAGGAACCCGGGCCCCCTAGGACCCCGGGCCCGGGGTCAATTACCCCCTTTGACCCCCCCTCTCAGCGGTACTGGACACTCTTCACAAAAAGTGGAAGAAGAATCCTCACCAAGAGAGCTAACACTTGGTTGTTCCAAACAAGTATAGAAAGCTCATACTCTCCATAGCCCATGATCTTCCAATGGCTGGACATCTAGGAGGGGAAAAGACAAAAACAAGATCATTTCATCTTTCTACTGGTCTGGAGTGTTTGGAGAAGTAGCCTATTATGTCAAATCCTGCCACAATTGCCAAGTAACAAGAATATCAGTGCAGCCCCAGGCCCATTGCAGCCAATGAGTAAAAAAAAAAAAAAAAAAAAACTTACTCTACTGGCAACAAAGATAAACCGAGAGATGATCAACAGTGGATGGATATCAACCCGCATGAACTCAAGAAGGCTCAGAGGGAAGATTCATCACTTGCTGGAATAAGGGATCGGACAATCCCTTCTTCACGATGTTGACAAGCACAACTTATGTTTCTTCTGGGAGAATGACACTCTTCACAAAAAGTGGAAGAAGAATCCTCACCAAGAGAGCTAACACTTGGTTGTTCCAAACAAGTATAGAAAGCTCATACTCTCCATAGCCCATGATCTTCCAATGGCTGGACATCTAGGAGGGGAAAAGACAAAAACAAGATCATTTCATCTTTCTACTGGTCTGGAGTGTTTGGAGAAGTAGCCTATTATGTCAAATCCTGCCACAATTGCCAAGTAACAAGAATATCAGTGCAGCCCCAGGCCCATTGCAGCCAATGAGCATTGTTGATGTTGCTTTTGAACGCATAGCGATGGACATTGTAGGGCCCTTGTCTATGACTCCAAGTCGACAGAGGTTCATTTTTTAGTCGTAGTTGACTACCAACCAGGTTTTCCGAAGCTATCCCTTAGCCGATGTAATTGCTATAGCATAGCAAAAGCTGAGTCCAGCTCTAGTCTAGGTCAAGACGATTCGCTTGAATTTTTTACCAGCGAACTGTTGAAATCATAGCTTGTGGTGTGTATACAGAGACTGGGGGATTTCATGTCCCCCTGTCTGTTCACAAAGACCACCACATTCGTGTTGGTGACGCGTCCGTCGAAATGACGTGTTGTGGAAGGGAAGCTGGGAACTTCCCCCAACCAAGTGCAGAGCGAAGCATCCACCATTCCAGCTCCTTCCGGGGAATGGCTGTCATTGGGATACCCCTGGATATTGGATGCCGACTGGGTCAGTAGTGCGTCAATAGATACAACTGAAGAGCTCTCATATGAAGGCGAAAGCCCAAGGCAAGGTCTACCAGAGTGGCGTGCGGAGCGCTGTGAAACATCCCCGCACACGACACCGCGTTCGTCACCCGCTCTGGTGAAGGGACAACTAATCCGTGGACGACCAGGTCGATCTGTGCACCAAGTAAAGTGAGGACCTGTGTCGGTACAAAGTTGGACTTCTGGTGATTGCCCAAGAAGCACAGACTTATCACTGTTCGCACTACGAACTCGAGTTTCCGCAGTGCATCGACCCTGGGCGGGCTGTAGATAGATCAGTCGTCCATGTAAACACAGGATAATTCTCCGATGCCGGAGGTACGCTGCTGTACCACCCGGGTAAAACCTCATGGAGCGGTGAACAGACCAAAGGAGAGGCAGCGAATCCGGAACGTCTCTCCATTCACCGAGAAACGGAGCCACTGACTGTTTGTCATCTCGGTGAATTAGGATATGGAGATAGGCGTCTTGAGCTAGAGGTCCAGTGACGTCGTCCAGGTCTCCCCCCCCCCCCCCTTGATCGGACAACGTAGAACCGTGGACAATGTTTCCATCCGAAAACGCACTGGCTTGAAGAAATCATTGAGCGGCTAGAGATTTAAGATCGGCCGCCAATCGCACGTCTTCTTTGGAGCTAGGAAGAAGGTAGACCACCCCCGCCCCCGGAAGGGGCCTGGCCCGGACGATCGCCTCTTTGCGGCGAAGCTCCTCGACTTCCGCCAAGAGTCTCCGATTCTCGAGGCACCTGGGAAGGACAGTGGTCTTCATCGGTATGTAACGGGGTGGTGCTTGGCACGAAAGGGTTGGTCTTGGGCGCATGTGGCTTGGCCCCCTTCAAAGTAGAGGGCTTCGCAGTAAGCAGGACACCTCCACGGAAACTCCCCTCAATCATCATTGTAACTGTCACAGTACCTTGGCAATAACGAATATTGCCTCATTTTTTTTTCATATTAAATTTCACTCAAGGAAGTGTGTGTGTGTTTGTTGTAAACACCAGGGTCACATCATCTATAAACATTATATCCTTACCATACTCTGACCATATATCCAAGGGTTACATTTAAATTGGTGTGTTACTGTCATCTTCAAGTGAACCCCACCTACACAATTACAACTGCCGATGGAAAATCAATCATAATGCAATAAATTGAAATGTGCAAATAATTTTTAAAGCCTATGCTTCACCTATATAATAATGAAATCACGAAATGCACCTTTAATCATTACAATAACTAAATTGGATTATTGATGCAACTCTTCAAGATATTAAGCTTTAATCATTTGTAATTTTTTTTGTATTAATTGTTTTGTATAAAATATTTTCATTTTCACTGGACATGGAAATTGTGATGGTGGTGTAGGCAAATCAATAGTAAAACATGGAGTAAACCTATATATGTAAACCTCAGAACCAAATGGTATATTAATGCGATTTCCAACTTCATGAACTTGCACAGATCCAAAAAATATGCAGGTAACTTTTTTGCCGTAACGTTTCCTTTAAATCAATTATTTTTATTATGAAAACTCTGCTTATTTGCATTTTCATCTTCCAAGTTACAACCGTTTTTTTCCCCCTGGTTAACAATGTAGTCGTATTAGTTTAATCGGTAGTCCGTGTGTGTAGATGATGGGTGTCTATCCATCTTCTAAGGACTTTTCCACTGACTCTTTAAAATTGAAGATGAAATCCGCGACTTCTCTATCGGATGACCATGACCTATCAAGTACAACTTTCCCCGTTCACTTTGCATCGTAGTTTCACTTGCAATTTTATTGTATACATTGTATATTTTGTACTATAATCACTCATATGTTGCTGTACAAATGCTGGTATAGTCATGAGCATACAAAACTAGAATTTGGCGGTTTTCGGCTTTCGCGCTCACTATATTCAAAGAATATAAGCTGTGGGCCGCTCCATAAAAAAAAAACTTAACATTTTAGTGACACATACACATCAACACATACATACTACAACGGATTGCAAAGTGGTCCTGCCAGCTACACTGGCGGCCCACAACAAATTAGTTCTCAATGCCACATTAAAATTGTGCAGACATACATACTATTATAATGTCATTGCAACTAGTTTAAAACTAAAATTGACAGTCAAATTGTGAATATAATCCCTCATTGTATTTCTATCAAGCCTGTTTATTACAAGCAGGGCTATTACACAAAGTATCAATGACCCAGTCCAAGGCAAGAGCAAGTTAAGATCTGTGTGTTCGAAAACCCAAAGCCACACTGCTTGTTTTGTTCCTGGGAGCCGGGTTCTAAAAAATCCAGATCTCCACAAGACAAGACAAACTTCTGGGGAGAGAATGAATTGCCGGATAACACGGTTTTCCATCCACGTTAAATAAATAACATGTGCAAAGGTATTTTAATGGGTACAGTAAATTCCCAAGGTGCCCTAAGTAATGATTTTAAATATCCTGTCATATTTGTAAGTCTACATTTCATTTCCATAGCAATGTTAAAAAATATATGGGTATAAATGTCCATGGGGCACTTTTCCTTGTAGTAAACACGCCCCCCAAAAGGTAACTCCCTACGCCTGAAATTTGTCAGTTCAAACGATACATAGGATTATACAAGTGCATTAACATTGGAAGCGGTGTTTATTTACACTTATTTTTACACCTCATTTGTGAAGTATTGTTGAAGTTAGGCCCACTTGACTGAATCCACCCCAGGATTTAAAAGTTACAGTATAAACCCGATAGAGGAGAATTAGTCATACAGAGAAGAAGCGGATTCCACTGACTTCCATTGAAAGAGTATAATTTGTTGAGGTTTTCCTGCAATTTTTTTACTTATTCTAAAATTAATTGTAATTACCTTTTAGGTATATATTCAGTAATTTATTCAATTGAATCTTTCATTTACTATTTTATTCATTTTGTTCCTAATTTATTCTTTATTATTGAAAAAGTCAGTAATACAAGTAAAATAAGAGAAACATCACCATCCATTCCGTGTATTTTATTCACTTATTTCTTGATCTACCATTTCTATTTTATTGCTTCATATCAAATTTTATTACAAAGTCAGTAAATAAATTTAATTTATGACAAATATCACCATGCATTCCGTTTATTTTCACAAAAATAACATTAGCGAAAAATATATGAATGAATAAATAATACAAACATTACAAGGAGGAGGAAACCAGAGTACCCGGAGAAAACCTGCAAGGCCTAGTATGGACTGGAAACCAAATCGCAGGCCCGACCGAGGGTCGAAACTGGGACCACAGTGGTTTTGTTTGCTCGTATCTACAAGTCATTGGTAATGGCTTGCGGTGGTGTCAGGATTTGTTCAACTAGTGTGCTGAACCGGGGCCGCGTGTATCTATGATACGGACGCTCTTAACATGGCCCGCTATTTGAGGCTGGGGCGGATTGGGAACAGTCAGGGGTTCCACCCTACTCTTATTCGACACTGACTGCGATTGTACATGTACAGTTGTGGATCTCTGTACACGGGACCGACGGCTTAACGTCCCCTCCGAAGGACGGGATGCTTTCATGATCCATTTGCCCAATTCCAAGTGAACCATGGAGGAGAGCGGTATTCTGTATTTAATAAATAGCTGGTATACAGATCAAATCCAGAATTTATAGTACCCGAATAAATCTCAGCAAGTGCCACGACCCCACCGGGATTCGAACCCGGGAATTGTTTATGGTAAATTTGCGCCAGAGGCAAGCACCCTAACCGCTAGGCCACGCTCTCTTAGAGGGTCCGTTACTATGTGTTGTTTTAAATATGTATCGTAATTGGGTCTGAACCTGTAGAACCTAGCACAGTGGTGCAAAGCTAGGAAAGACCCACTGCGCTAACCCGACCCCCCCCAAAAAAAAAACGTTGGATATAAGAGGTTATTTCTGATTTTTTTAATATATGAATACCGGACGAGGGAGAGGTATGTGGGTCATGGGTACGGCGGTCCGGTAAGTACGTAATTCCTGTTTTTAAATTGAAAAACAAAAATGAAACCAGTGTTTGAAAATTCTCAAGACTGGAATAATACCGAAAGGCATTGTGGGAAAAATGGATTCGCCCGTAGAGATTGCGTGTTAACTATTCCGTGTTTGCGAGTACCGAAGTACCCGACAAAAACGTTCAATTTTCTCGCTAGGTTCTACAGGTTCAGACCCAATTACGATACATATTTAAAACACATAGTAACGGACCCTCTGATGCCAAAACTTCCATAGAACCCCTCCGTTTTCCGGAGATATTTGAGATTTAGTTTCATTTATACACATTCTCTATGACGGACTGATAACGTTAATCTCTCGCGCAGTACCAATTTAGATAATATCTTTCGCAGTCTGTGACACAGACTACACACTTTCCAGACCGCCGTAGGTCATGGGAACACCCATGACCGATCCACATCAAAATCGATTTGTGGTTTGTGTCTGCATTGCAGTGATCTACTTGGATGGATTTGATTTTTTGTTTCAATGCAAGCGCAACTAAAAATTAGACAAATACAAAAATATAAACTTAATATATTCCAGCGTTAAAATACGCCGGCCGAAAAAGGGGTCTCTGGCAGCCCCCTTATGCAGTTAATTTGTTAATTTCAAGTAATCTCTCATTTCTTCTTGGTAAGAGGTTCTTGATTCCATTATGTGCCTTTCGGTAATTCCGGTGTAAAAGGAGACATGGTCCGGCAGGACCCATAGTCCGGGCTCCATAGACGACTACGGAATAAACGTGAAACTAATCTTGCTTTAAGAGTCAACTGAATCGAGTGAACCTTTTCTTCACCATTGTAGGCGGACTGTGTGTCCGGAGGACTATAACTCCTGCCACACCGGTGTTTAAGTAGATATAGTCCGCCGGGAGCCATAGTCCCGAATAAAGAGTGACGAATGAAACTATTGTTGCGTGAAGAGTCAATGAATGAGTGCCCTATTCTTTACCGTTGTAGGTGGAATATGAGTCTGGCGGACTATAAAAAACACCGGCTCCTACACCAAAGAACATAAAATATCATTTTTTCACCGATGGATTTATGTTTTGATTTTAAAGGTGCAACGAGAGATTTCTAGTCATCCAATTCATTCTCAAAAGATGGAAATTTAAAGGTGCAACGAGACATTTTGAGGCACCCAAATAATGTGCCGTAATAGTAATTTCATACAGATTATACATTCAAAAGATTTCTTACTTTGTATTAGGCTACATAAATGTCTTAAAAGAGAGAAAAAAGGGATTTTGATTTACTTAAATATTTCAAAATTTCAAAAATCTTGTACCAAAGAAACATTTTTCAGCTTAATCCTTTCAGATGGGGATGTTTTTGATGGAAAGCTTTACATTAGGACAAAAATCAGTACTTTCGATTTTTTAGGGACACCTGATATGTGAAACCTCTCGTTGCACCTTTAACTCCAACAAACACTGGTCTCTAGAGTCACTCCTTGAAAGAGAGTTGATTCAAAGCCATTTTTTCGCGGCATCAGCCTTAAATCACAAAATATTCAAGAGAATAATAGATGAACGTTATCTTTGAAATTTTGCAAAACAAAGACTACGTTTTCTTACAGCCAACGCCAAATCCCCTGGCGGATGCACCGTCGGACTTAAATTTTGAATCTGCATGAAGCGCCATAGTGAATTTAGCTAGCATTTCAATATATTTTTAGTTCAACACGGTAGAGGATTTTTTTCGCGATTGCGAGAAGAAATTGTTTAACAAAAATGAAGAGATGAAGGGGACACTATACGTGAGAGTTCAATAGAGTGCTTCGATATTTTGTTGACTTCATTTGTCTTTTTTAGCCTTCTTTTTGGTGTTTTTTTAATTACAGGTAACAAACAAATCGGAACGGGCGATCAATTTGTTCATTTGTTTACTTGGCCTTACAAGTTACTTAGAAAATAATTGAAAGGCTGAATTATAAATCTCCAAATGTGTTAAAAGGTGATTGCCTAAATGTAAGGCAAAACAAAAATTGTTGTGTTGCCCTCCCCAGCTTAAAATCAGGAAGGTCGGTCGGTCGGTGTTTTTTTTTTAACTCATTTCTCCAGAAAGTGATTGCTATTCATGTAAAATCCAGCTAAATACAGCTGAAAACCACCTCACAACCGTTCAAAGCTGTAACACTCAACGCGTAGCTACCGTAGGATTCCATCGTGATCATGTCCATGTCAAAAAATGTCAGGAAAAAATCGGTAAAAATCACATTTTTATTCCACTGTTTCATTTATTTCTTAAATGACTGGGAATGGAAACTATGTTGAAAGGCATTTTCGTGAACGTTAACGCCAGCATTCCCCTCACGAAGGCTAGTGAGAGCCCTCCATTGCGATGTGTAATGTGTTTGTTTTGAACTGTGCCTATAGGTATGATGTTAATTATAGCCATTGCTTGATCTCAGGCACATCGAAAACATTTGCACCGAATTTCAATCCAAACCATCCAGTAGTTTTCAAGGATCAAATAAACCTATAAAGTTAATGACACAAAATACTATTTAATATGGCGACTGTAGATTGCCATATGATAGATATTCGGACAAAAGCGGACGCAAAATTCATCGAAGAAGATCGGGTAGAGAAGGCACACGGTATAGTAAGGAAGCTTCTTCACATGCATCGCAAGCGGAATTTCCAATCCTGTAAGCATCTGGTAGCAAGTGATTGAGGTAAAATATGGTTATTCACCTTTCGGTTTCCTGAAAATGTTAAATTCGTGAAGATTTTTGTCACAGGCCATCTAACTTAATAGTTTAGTGGTAGCGAAAATGCCGCATGTGTGTCAAATTCGGAAACCCTCACTGACAGGTAGGACTAAGATTGCTCTGTAGACGGAAAGTTCCCCCGATTTTCTGCGTTTTTTAAACATGGCCACTCACATCCCTGGACCGGGCAAGGAGTTAAATCCGAGCTACTCTTTGTGATTTTCCGTGTGGTTGGCTTTGTTACACATTTATCAACCGAAACACAGGTAAAATAGGCAACTCAAGCTAAAAAAAAAAAATACCGACCCGAAATTTTCGGGATTTTGGGACGGTCGCGGAGGGCAACACAACAAATTTTTTTGGCCTAATGGTAGGCACCTAAATTTTAAAGTTTGAGATGAATCGGATTTGTCGTTTGTCGTAGTTAGCAAGTGTCCAGTATAGTATAGGAGGATATACTGTGTATAATAAAAATTCCGGATCCGGAATTTAATTACTAAATTATATTTTTCTATATTTTCTATATATTAGCTTAGCTATCAGACGTGATTGGATATGGACACGTACTAATGTCATGCACAAATCACAATTGAAAAAAAATGAGGCGATCTCCCCAAGAACTCTTGAGATTCGGTTTTTTCCCCAATTTTAACGGTGGTACTGTTTTTGCATTAAATTTCAGTAATCTGCCACGACCAATCCTTTAAATTACCATGCAGCTTTTTTTCCATTGAGGCTGCCGAACAGAGGTGGTCATACAATACAAAATTCTGTCCCTTGTTTTTAAATCTAAATTACTTTTTTAAAATATTGTATAAAAGCCACAGATAAATCGGTCATTCTCTGAATTATTGCATCATGCCACGCAAAGAAGCAAAGAAGGCAAGCGACTATGTCTGTGTTCGGGATTATGGGGTAATCTCGATATTCGAAGGTTTGCTATCCGAATCTTAAAAGGGTGTCGCTTTTTCGAATTTTTAAAAGGGGCCGAACTTCCCTTCCTCATTTCAAATTAAATTAGAAAAGGACCTAATATGAGTCTTGAGCAGCCCATTAATAATAAGCTTATAGCACCATCCATTTAATTAAATCATTCATAATCATTCGGGATATCATTATGGATTGCAGCAGTTTTTCACTGAAATTATGACATTCAATCGTTTTTATTATCGATTGATTTTCCTCAGGATTTTATAATTATCTGTCCTATAGTCACATGTTTATTGTGAATAAGAAATGATTAAATCTGAATGAAACTTACCTGCTTTCAAATTCAAGTCCATATACTGTCACACCATGACACCATCTTGCCAGACGTGTCCTCTCGATATTCCGAAGGTTTCCGCTATTCCTAAGATATTCGTTTTTTGTTCCGATCCTTTAAAAGGTTTTTTCAATTTTTAATTTTTTAAGTTTTGTCTTTTTTTAACAAAAAATTTTGATTCTGAATTTCAAAGAGGGTTCGTTATTCCGAGTTTGTGTAACAAGGTGCGCTTTTTTTCTTTCCTGAATGTAAAAAAAAAACACTGTATTTGGTTTTCGGAATGCAAACCATCAATATTCGTAATGCGAACTTTTTGAAAGTCGGAATTGCGAACCTTTTTAAGATTCGGATAGCGAACCCTTTTAACTTAGGAAAAGTGAACCTTTTAGGAAAAGGTTCACTATTCCTATAATAAAAAGGGTTCGTTATTCCGAGTTTGTAAAAGGTTGCGCTTTTCCGAATACGAAATAAACACGGTATTTGGTTTTAGGAATAGCAAACCATCAATATTCGGAATAGCGAACTTTTTGAAAGTCGGAATAGCGAACTTTTTGAAAGTCGGAATAGCGAACTTTTTGAAAGTCGGAATTGCGAACCTTTTTAAGATTCAGAGTAGCGAACCCCTTTTTAAAATTAGGAAAAGTGAACCTTTTTAAGTTGAAAATAGCGAACTTTCGGAATAGCGGACCTTGGGAATAATGAACCTTCTGAGTCTGAATACCGAGGTTACCCCCCTGCGACTTGTGGGATTTGAAAGTTGTTATTTTGTTCATCACCCCGAAAGTCTTGCAAAATGTTGTGAAAATAAGGTCATTGATGGTTTCACCCACACTGTAAAGATTACAGTACAATTTACAGTAAAATAATGTAAAAATTCAGTAGGCCTATTTCGCTGTAATTAGGAAATACAGTAAAATACTGTAAATTATGTTCAATTTTCCGAGCCTATATTCCCTATAATTACTAAATTTAAAAGTGGCACTTTCATTGGAATTTTTTAATGCTACCAGGATTTTCCTGTTGAATTTTTTAAATGCAATAAACTGTTAAGTTGCAACTAATTGCGGCAGAGATTGCATCCTTTTTTTACCCCCTGGCTAGAAAAGTAGATGTCCGTATGTATGTTCGTTCCAGTTTGGTTAGGTTCTGGTTAGGTTCTGGTTAGGTTCTCGTTTTTCAGGTCTTCGAAAAGTTTCAATCGGACTTAAAAGTCTTGGGGTTAACACCACTGGCGAGTGCCAAATTGTGTAAAACGTTTTTCTATGGAGTGTGAACTGCGCACTATGATGAGATTGCGATTTATTCCGTATTGAAATATGTGTTTACACAATTTGGCACTCGACGACCCTCTAAGGGGCAACCAACGGGCTAGATAAACATATAGAGTGCGCGCTCATCGAGGAATTGAGGCTCAGCGAGCAATGACGTCACACTGTACGTCGTCTGCTTCATGATCTGATTTCATGAAAGCCGTGGCCGAAGTTGGTGACCACTGGATGTCAATGAAGTGAACTACCATTACACATTAAACTGACCTTCTGTACAGAAAGGTAGAGGAATATTCATCCCGAACAATAAAATAACCGAGACTGGTTTGTCGAAATTGCCGCAAAGGTGGAGTGATAGCCCTACGGCTGTCGCCTGCCATTGCCTGTCAGTCATGAGATATCGCCATCTTGAATTCAAGAGTGGCAGTTAGATCACCTTTCCGAGTGTCAAGCAACAAGAACACACGGACAGTTATGTATAATTGGGACGGGGCGTACTGTTAGCGTATTAAACTACACAAATCTGTTAAGCTGGGCTTCAGACCTGGTTTCTTTATAAAGAAATGATTGACCGCAAAAAAAAAAAATCCCATGGCCGTTTTTAGTGCGTTTTCTATTTGCCTCATTTTTTAGAGCTAACGAGGGCTAGTTTGTTTGTAAACAAAGGGCAATAACTCCACAAAACACTCAGAGCTCTTCGTTTATCTGGCTCGTTGGGTGCAATAAGCGAAAACGGCATTGCAGACTTATGGAGGATTGTGGGAAGGTTTTGACACTTGTGGGACTCCTTGAACTTTGACAAAAACAGATATGGTTTTATAATGTTTTTATAACTATTCCAGACCAATATAGCCAAGAAAAAAATCATGCCGTAAATTATTGGGATAGATGTAAAATAATTGTTTTCATAGTTTTAATATTAATAATATCTTAGAACTATTTTTCGAAATTACTAAAAGCAATTTTCCTGAAATATGAAGGAGTCAACGATCAGGAGTCCTAAAAATATTACAGGAAGTAAAATGCCGATTTGGCTTGTAAGAGTCCTTCATTATGCGATGATGTTCAAAGGTCACGGACAAGATCAAAAGGTCATATGAGGTATTTGTTTTTTTCTACTGCCCTCTTGCGGGGTCACGCAAGGTTACTTGCAGGTGTATTTTTAATTGTTGGACTAGCTTTGAAAAACGGTCAAGATGAGAAACTGCAAATGGGGGTGCGTGATGGAAGGACCATATAATCAAATGTTAACATAAAAGATGTTGTGTGTGTGTTGTGTAAGAGAGCTTGAGTGTGTGTGTGTGGTAGATTTCTCGGGAGTGTGGCCCCCCTCGTTTAAGGTGTCAGGGATTTCTAAGTGGGGATGGGTGCATGTTCTTTGGGTTGGAAATTAAGTGTGGGTAGTGTGTTCATTTTATCAAACATATTTCCTCATTTCATTCATTCCACATTCTGCTTTCCTGAATCATTGATATCAAATTCTGGACGGTTACGCACAGGAATGGATTATTGAAGCTCTTTGATAGACGGAAAATCGTTGAGCGAACACTAACGTTTGACCACCACAGAAATTCAACGCAATACACGTTACCACATGTAAATTCTTTGCGCGCAGAAAAAACTCATTAGCTGGCAATCCGGATCTATAGAGTGACCACAGAATCATGGAAGACATGCCAATATTGGGAGGCTGCAAGGGCTGTCTGGTGGATAGTTTCTGCTTTTGGCCTCGATTCCCAAAACCACCGTGCATAGCCAGCAAAGGTGCCACTCACTAGTAGCAAGAAGACATTGAACTGCCGAACGAAAGTGGTCTTGTACATGTAGCAATGGCTGCCGAAGAAAATAACCCGGTTCATGTCTGATATTGAAAAACTCAACCTAACATAGAATGTATCAATCAAGTGTGTTCGACTACTGCAATGTTCAAAGGCAAGGGCTTTAAAAGTCGTATGCCAAAGTAGGTCAAACTGAGCCCCGCGGCCCGTATTAAACAAATATGACCTGTGTATGAATGAACTGTAAGTCAGCCAAAGGTTAGCCGTCGTTCAGACACCATTTGAAATTCAATCAATATCCCATGACCTCAATACTCGTATTTTCCGTCAGGCAATACTTTTTTCTGGCTGATGCACACGTCCCCACGCATACGTCATGGCAACGCCATAAAGGCCATCACTATTGCTGTTGCAACGCGTTGCGAGAAAGTACAACGCGTTGCGACATTTGGCAACGCTTTGCGAACATTTCAGCAACGCGTTTGCGTTGTCGTCCAATCAAATCATGAATTCTGTGCACGTATTTCAAAAAATAACCCACAAACGCGTTGCTAGATACTTTGCCAACGCGTTTTGCAAACCTCACAACGCGTTGCGAGCTTCACAACGCGTTGCAAAGCTTCGCAACGCAACGCGGTTGGCTAGTTAACACCATAGGACATAACGGATTGCCGCAACGCTTTGTGAGAAAGTCAACAGACGCGTCGCGACCTTTCGGCAACGCTTTGCGACATTCCAGCCAATCAGCAACACGTTTCGACATTTCAGCAACGCTGTTGCGGTGTCCGGCCATCAAAATCATGAATTCCTTGACGGATTTTCACAAATTTAAATCTCACACAACGCTTTGCGACTTACAACGCGTTTGCAAACCTCACAAACAGCGTTGCGGCAATACTGTTATGACCCTTATTGCCTTCACAAGCGTTGTGATTTGCAACGCGTTTGTGAAGCTCGCAACGCGTTGTGGATGGCTTGCAACGCGTTGGTGAAGCCATAAGGGTCGAACGTATGGCCGCAACGCGTTGTGGAAGTCTATTTTTTTAAATACTTTCCACAGAAATTCATTATTTTTATTGGCCGACTCCGCACGCGTTTCCGAATGTCGCAACGCCCTTTGCTACTATTCTCACAACGCGTTGCGGCAATACGTTATGACCCTTATGGCCTTGTGGACCTTCGCAACGCGGTTTTGTAAACTTCACAACGCGTTGTGAAGCTCGCACCGCGTGTGAATCTTGGCAACGCGTTGTGAGTTTCCACACACGCGTTGCTAGATATTTGCACGCGTTTGGCTATTTTTTGAAATACGTCACAGAAAATTCATATTTTATTGGCGACACGCAAACGCGTTGCTGAAATGTCGCAACCGTTGCGAAATGTCTCATCGGTTGCTACTTTCTGCGCAACGCGTTCGGCAATACGTTATCTCCCTTTATGGCTTGCCATAGACAAAACCGCAAACGCTTTGCTTAATGTAGCAACGCGTTGCCGCAATGTCGCAACGCGTTGTGACGTTTCTCACACCGCGTTGGGGCAATACTTTGACCCTTATGGCCTTGTTAACCTTAGCACGCGTTTTGTGACGCTTGCAACTCTTGTGACGTTCTCAACGCGTTGTGAAGGTGGCAACGCGTTTTTTCAAAGTATCTAGCAACGCGTTGTGGTCCATTTTTTGAATAACACCACAGAAATCATGATTTTGATTGGCCGACACAGCAACGCGTTGCTGAAATGTCGCAACGCGTTTGCCGACATGTCGCAACGCGGTGCTACTTTCTCGCAACGCGTTGCGCAGATGTTCTGGCCTTGTGGCTTGCCATATATTCATGTACCCTTTATAAGTACTACTATTGTCACACCCGGTTATACATAGATGAAGTGTTGGCCGTTCCTACCAAGGTAATTTCCGAAGGATATTTAACATTTTAACAATAAATAGCTAATATGGTATGAAACCAGTAACATGAAATGAACTTTGCATTTTCCCGTCAAAGTCATTATGTTTTTAACCTTATGGGTTATATCACGGGGACTTATAAAACAGGTGTCCGTTGAGCGTTTCAGCGGGTGATCATTAATGACAAACTGCATGCGTAACAGTTGGAGAGTGGGTGAGGTGTGTGTTTTATTGATGTACATTATGTATTACTTTTTTCATTCATTCATCATTCAGTCAGTCATTCATTCATCATTCATTCATATCACTAATCCAGCACCTTATGTTTTATTCATTGTTCACTAGATAGCCTCGTGAACAGCCTATGCCCAAAGTTTGAGTTGATCCCGATCTTGCGGTTTTGTGTTATGAGCAATTGTTTGTTTCCCACGGTCCCATAGACGACTGTGCTGTAATTTCTGTCCGTTTACGGACAGAAAATACGAAATTGCGAATTTATTACAGATGCGACCGAATTTGCACGTAAGATTAGGTACACGTGTATTACTAAGACTAACGGTTCAGATGATATAAAAATCTCAACTTTTTTGAGGTAATTCGGGGGGACGAGGCTGTGGATCACGAAATGCCCCTTTAAGAAAGATAAACCTTGCAAACCATGTCCCTTCAAACCTTATGAGCTCTTATGGCACGTCCCTTTAATTGTAGAAAATAATGGCACTGTAAATCAGATTGTTTAGATGAGTTTAGAGTTTCGTTACACTTTTTAAAACACACGTTTTATCAATCAGTCACAACACAACGTTGTAATAGAAAATTTAAAAAGGTAATATTTACAGCTACTTTTTAAATATACATGTAGTTATTTTGAAAATTAAATGTATGTACATGTTATAATATACACACTTTGTTTGTTGCCATGATTAATTACTCGTTAGTGTTCAGTTAGTAATTTGTTAGTATAGTATAGGCCTATGTTTTCACAGTTTTCACTGTAAATTGGCGAGTGTGCAGAAATTTACTAGTTTTTTCTGGGGGGGGGGGCAAGAGGGGCCCTGGCCCCCCCCCCCCTGGTTACGCCACTTTTAGTGTTCACCTCCCTGTACCTTTAATGTGGCTGTTAAACATTTTTAAGCCCTTAAAGCCACTATCAGAGATTTTTTCAAAATGTAAACAAATCGCGCCCCCTATTTTTCATCAAAATCCATTCTTTTGCACTGTTATATTGGAAATTGTTAAGCGTAACACGTTGTATTTGTTTAGCAGTGACGATTTTTATGCTTTGTTTACTAATAAAAGTCGGGATCCGCCTTTTTTATGTCTAGAAACAGTCGTAAATGGCATCTTTAAGACCGCTTTAAATGCTTTAATTTAGTGTCTGTTTTTCACAGAGAACTGTAATATAAGTTGTTTATATGACCTAACTCCGGGACCTAACACTAGCAATTTAGAGACAAAATGGGCATTTTGAATTTGAAAAAAAAATGACCGATAGTGGCTTTAACACTGAAAACTTTGATTTACAGCGTGAGTGCAAAGGGACAGTTGCCGGGCTTAGTTTTATTCGGCTTGAACAATGTAAAATGTTCAATGATGGTACTTCCCATTACACGGTTAACTCATATAGGAATAACCCCAATTTTTTTCGCGCAATTTATTGCGGCTTAAAACCCCTATTTTTCTTTTACTGATCTTTTAAACGGGAGGGGGCCTCCTGCCACCCCTTTGGCTAAGCTCCTGTGACATAGGCCTATACCTTCCTAACATTCGTCTCTCCCATTTAAGGCAGAAACTGGTAGATTTTTCATCCGTATTATCCTTGTTATTTGTACTCTCCTCGTCCAATCAACCTAATAGTTCCCGATTTGGTTGCGTCGATTTCAAAATGATACCCCAAGCATATCCGGAAACAAGTATAGAGTACAATACCTCGTAATTCTTCCAAATATGCAAACACTATCTCAATGTTTTTAATTGCATGCTTTTTTCCAATATATTTCGGCTACTTCCTTGTAGAACTTCTTCGAACATTTGTTGAATAACCGATTTTAGTATTAAATGTTTTTTTGTTTTTTGAGTTTGGCATGTTTGGCAACATATAAGTTTGATTTGTGACCAAATGGAGTTTTATTGGGTTGAAACTCAAACCTCCCTCGCTCGGGTGATAAGGAGGAGACGAACTATTAAGTGGAGGAGCTAGGACCCGTCACATCATCGTTTACCCCTCACTACAGAAAGGTTTGAACACCTTTGGTAGTTTATTATTGACCCTCTATATTCACGCTAGTAGGTAGTACTCTCAATTGTGGTGTCCCACTTTTTTCAATAGGGGGCCAATTTAAGAGTTTACACACGGGGTCAAACGTTTAAATGCGCCATCATGTTGAAATGTATTGCATATTGTGCGGCCTAGTCATAAGTATTCCAAAAATGTATAGTTGTACATCTCTGCAAGGGTTTTGGTTTTATAGGGTAAAATGGCTAAAATGGTAAAAAGGTCAATTTCTATTTGTACAGGGGTTAAAATCGGAAAGTTGCTCCATTTTGTTGAAATGATATAAGTTGTTCATCTAGCTAATGGCTCAAAATAAGGATAGTTTGTACATCTGCAATGCATAGTTACCATGTTATGGGACAAAATAGTCATAGGTCACCATAACCCAATTGGCGTTGACCTCTTTGACCCTTATCTCCGTAAGAAAGCATTTAACCTAATACAACTATACCTTTTAGTAGTCCTCTTACCTCAGTCAATAACTTGCAAGTATTTAAAATCATAATCAGATAACTTTTTAATGTTTACCCCTGTACAAATCGAAGATTGACGTTTTTAACATTTTAGCCATTTGACCTTATAACTCCAAAACCAATGGTCGTTGTGGTACAAACTATACATTTTTGGAATCCTTATGATTAGATGGACAATATATGGCATACATTTAAAACATGAATTGGGGCATTTTAAAAAACTTGATTAAAAAAAAAAAAAAATGGCCCCTATTGAAAAAGTCATACCACAATTTGAGAGTACTACCTACCTAAGCTTGATTTAGGGGTCCATACTACATCCAAAGGTGTCAAACCTTTTCTGTCTGGGAGGTCAACGAACTCCTACTAAGCCCCTTGATATTCTGCTCCTGCCTCTATTTCATGGCCATATGTTTTGGCCAGATCATCCATTCTGTACCTGGTTGTAGTTGGCGTAATGTACAGGGTGTCCACAAAAAATGGCGCAAGGCAAAGCACTCTCGTTGAACTGAAAAATACAAGCTGACCGTGAATTTTTACAAATCATTTCATAACTGAATCTTGGGCTTTTTGAATACCTTTTACAGCATCCGAGTTTGGTTTTGCAATCTAGAGATATGGCTAATATTCTCAGAGAGGGTAATACCAAGTGTGATCCACTTTTCACTGAATGGGATAACTTAAACAATCGAATCTTGCAATGTTGAATATGACATTAATGACCCGTTTGATTCGAAAGAATTCATCCATGACACAATTACCAATGCTTGATTTGTTTCTTGTTACTCAGTAAACTTCTAAAGTGTTTTTTTCTTCTTTTCTCTTTCTCAGTTAAACACATTCTAAATGGACTCATAAATAAGTAATAACCTAAAAATAGAGCAACTTCGCTGGAAACAGAATACATATCGACAATAATTATTGGGCAACCTCCTTGCATAAATTTGACACATTTTAATAGGCCCATGATATACTTCGTCGCAGCGAGCGATTTCTGTTCTTCGTGTGAGCATGCGTAACACTTGATTTGGGTCACATCGGTATTGCGCAGCCAATCGCTCGCTGCGACGGAAAGTATTCATGGTCTTTAAGTCTTCTGGAAGGAACCTCTGTTCGTGGAGCAAATTGAACATACAATAACTAAGTTTTTGGGTAATCATAATGTACGAATGCCACATCAAATCTAGCCTAGTGATGTTGTTGAAGGTACTTTTGAGTTTGGGAATTCTTTGTGTCATTGGTCTTCTCGCACCTGATATTGTTACAAGTATCCTCCGAAGTGCTGCCGAACTTGAATCGATGTTCATCTGGGATCTCCCACTTCTGGGTCGTCCTGAATGTCCTTATTCAGATTATTGCTGTTAGCATGATGTAAGCTATTCTGATATCCTATGTGGTGTGTTTCTGGAAGGGATTCTGCCATCGGAAAACTGTACTCTAAAGTCGCTGATGACTGCACTAGCCTAGGACTTCTCGTATCTAAGTACCATGAAAACTCTGTGGTCAAGTGTAAACTGTGGTTGAGCATCCATCCCTTCTTCCATTACTGAATTCGAAGTCCAAAGACCATTTAATATTATTCTTAAACAATTTCTTATTGGATGGTATCAGCTCAACTGCAGAGCTACAATGATAATTGAACAGTTTGGTTAGATATGCAATCCCCTTTTCTTGTCTATTTTAAATCTGAATACAAGAGGAAGGTGAAGCTCATCAAATATATATGTTAAACTTCTGTAATCTTGAGTACATTTCTTTCATTTTGTGCTGATCTAAAAATCAATCATCCTAAAGAGGACATCTCGTTAATTATTCTCATGCATTTTATCACCAATTTAGTTATCATTATCATAATGATATTCAATTACTTAACAGGTTTCTTTGAATTATTGTGTGATGATTGAATGCCTTTAAATCAATAAACCCTATCAACCTATCAACATGATGCTCTTACTTGTATCCCATTCTGTGAAAAGTGGCACCCTCTCGTAGAATATTAGCCGTATCTCTGGATTGCAACAACCAAATCGGATGCTGTAAACGGAATTCAAAAGCCAAGATATTCATTTGTGATATGAGGTAAATATTACATCACCATTTTATTTTTTCACCTCCAACGAGGGCGCTTTTGTCTTGCACCATTTTTTGGTGGACACCCTGTATTTGACTGAAATTTATTTGGTGTACATTTGGACATCCAAATGCACCTTTATAACGCAGGGGAAGATATTGATGGCATGTCCTTCTTTAATCCCACACTGGCCTTGCAGTGATCCTTATGCAATGGTATGGGGGGGACATTTTAGAGCTTTTTTGTATAGGAGTTTCCGTAACCTGACCCATCTGACACACTTTTCTGACACACTTTTCTGACACACTTATGAATTCGGAAACGGAATAAACCTGTGCTTTATTCCGTGAAGGGTTTCCGAATTCATAAGTGTGTCAGAAAGAGTGTGTCAGTTGTGTCAGGTTACGGACACTCCCGCTTTTTTAGGTTGGATCGACTATAGTTACTTAGTCTCTCGAGCTAGGGGCGTGGTGAGATTTTGGCCCTAAGATATGGTCCTGGACCATATTATTTTCAACTTGTCTCATAGCGGCCCATAAACCATTAGTAAGACCCAAATTGGCAAATTATGTTAGTCAGGTTAATTGTTGACTACTGTTCAGAATGTGGTAATTTGTTTGAAATTGATTGTCATGTGATAGTCCATTCAATAGTTACCGGAATCTGGTGGATGCCAATTATTTAATATTTGAAGTTGGATTTTCAGTTAAATTTTTAATGAGTGCACGCTGGTTTTGCGTATCTATGCTTTTACCATAACTATGTCGTATACCAAAGTGAATCTTCACTGTAATGCACATTAATTGCAGTTGAATGATCTGATAAATATTGTCTAAAATTTGGGCAGCGTGGGCCTGTATGTTGAACATAAAATAAGAGTAGGTATGCTTCGTCGTCACTCTTAGTCCACTAACCTTAAGCTTATTTAATTTGGTAACATCACTTTACGAAGATAATCGATTTTGAAGGAGCAGATTCTGCCTCCTCTCCCAACTAATCGATGCTTTTCACTGGTGACACCATGAGTCTAATATAAATCACACATAGCTGAAGTCTACGGAAAAACTGGCAACTTTAGGCACGTTTCTTGCGCATTTAAGACTCTCACAGAGGAAATAATTTACAAGAATAGCACGTTGAAGTACACGCTAAATTCACCAAATGACCAAATTTTCAAAATATGGTGGCCGGAATTTTTTTAGTTACGAATCACTAAATGTAGTAGAGTGAATCGAATTGCCCAGCATAAGATGCTCTATAGCAATAATCTATATTGCAGACTGGCAAGGATTCAACGAACTGGATCAGAACGTGAAGAGGATTGCTCCAAAAACCCCATAACTATGACAAATTTACCCAACTAGTGAACAAGACCGCCCGGAGATCCATACCTAGAGGCTGTAGGACGGAAACAAACCAGGCCTTTCCAAGGATAGGGCTAAAGAATATCAAGAGTAAAACACCAAGTTTGAAGGTGGCCCCTTACTCAGCTAAAACATCTGCTAAAGGTGAGGAAGTGTCGAAGAGGATCTCCCAGGAAAAGATCAAAACCTGGCATAACTTAATTGAATCCACCGATATGACCCATAACATCAAGAAAGCATGATACACCATCCGACAGCTTCGAGGGGATCCAACAGAACCTCCACAGCAGCCAAATGTTACACTTGCCAACCAACTGATTTTAAATGGCAAGTACAGGAAGAAGCCCAAGAAGATCAAACTAGACCGTAAGCGGTATAGTGGCGACCCTGGTTTCACTCTCCCCTTCAACATGGAAGAACTGGAAACCGGTATTGCTAAACTTCAACCAGGAAAAGCAGAAGGCCTTGACAACATCTCAACTAAGCAGCAGAAAAATCTCGGCCCAGTAGCAAAGGAGTAGCTCCTTGAGCTCTACAATTGCTGCCTGATTTTCCCACAAGTCCCCAAAGATCTGGAGGGAAGCATCTAATCCCAAGAGCTATAGTCCAATATCACTCCTCAGCCATACCTACAAGCTCTTTGAATGTCTCCTGCTCAACCTATCGCGCCTGTGATAGATGAACACCTTATACCAGAACAAGCATGTTTCCGGCCACGGCGGCCAGGCAAATTCGATGGGTTCGAGAAGGGTTTGGTAACCGGAGTCGTGTTCGTCGATCTATCAGCAGCTTATAATAACACTGATAATCACAGATGCTTACTCCATAAGATTTTGGAACTCATCAAGGACATCTACTTAACTGAGCTCATCAAAGGGTTGCAAACAGGATGTTCTTTGTTCAGCTAGGAGTAAAGAAGAGCCGATGGCGTAGGTTCAAGAATGGACTACCCCAAGGGAGCGTGCTCGAACCTCTCCTGTTCATCATCTATACCAACGACCAACCTAGGAGTGCAGGAACCTGTCGTTTTATCTAAGTAGATGATCTTGGAATTAGCGTACAAGGTGCAGACTTCACAGTTGTCGAAGAGAGACTCTCAAAAGCTTTGGATGAACTCACTCTATATTATGAGGAAAACCACCTACGTGCAAATACATCCAAGACACAGGTGTGTGCTTTCCATCTACGCAAACGTCAGCTTAAAGTGACATGGTCTGGAACACCCCTGGAGCACTGTGATAACCCTGTCTACCTAGAAGTTACCTTGGACCGTACTCTATCTTACAAGCCCCACATCAAGAAGACGAAGAGTAAAGTATGTTCACACAATCACATCTTGAACAAACTCACCGGCACAAGATGGGGTGCTCGCTCACATAACCTAGGATCTTCGGCACTTGTCCTGTGCTACTCATGTGCAGAGTATGCCTGCCCTGTATGGGAAAAATCAACCCAACTTCATCCAGCGTTAAATACCTCCTCCCGGCTTATCACAGGATGTCTTCGTCCAACTCCAACGGATAACTTATACATCCTAACAGGAATTGCTCCACCAGACATCCGTCGTAGTGAAGCGAGCATGCAAGAGCGTAGCTGACAAGTATGTAATGTGAAGCACCCAATGTCCGGACAGATACCAGTTGCTAACCGCTTTAAATCCAGAGCGAGTTTCTTAAGCAAAAGTCAAACCCCTTCACTGTCCAAATGCTATTTAATTTGAGAAAATATGCCAGTCTACCATGTCAACAATGAAATTTATCACTTTCTTAATATAACTAGTGCATTTTCAGTCATTTCAAAGCAGTTTTTCAGGAGCTATGCAAGAAACTAGTGCACCGAAACTTTTTGGACCTTAAGGCAGCTTAGTTGGTGGTGTATAACTTATCATTTCAAGATCGTCTAGTACCAAGTACGGTCCCTATACTCTGTTTCAATTGAAATTTCCATTATCAAAGTTATTACATCCAAGGGCGACCGATCTTCTAATGACGTCACTCAGTCGTTCCATTGGCTGTATGAGGAGACTATTTTGCTGGCGTGTTAAAAATATCTACGGAATCAGTTGGAGTGGAAAATCCATAATTTAAAATAATTATGTTAACACATAATCTGTCATTAAAATGCCATGATGTTTAATTTGCTTACCTACTGCTGGTTTTCGTCGTCACCTGAATTCGATTCTGTTGGGGAGTCTTCCCCAAACTTGAGGAGTACCTGCTCGATTTCTATATCACCAATTTGATCTTTTATCCAATATGAATTTTCACATCCAGAACATGCTTTAGCTATTTGCCAGTCCGTTTGTGAAATATGAAAATCATACCCTTCAATATTGATACCATACAATTTTTAATTGCATTTTTGTCCTTTATTATGCTTCAAAAGGAAATTTGGTTGTTTATACAGACAGAACATAGGGATATGAAGCTTTGTATAATTTTACAAAATCTTACCTTGTAGGCCCGTAGGCCAACCTAAAAGTAAACATTATGAGAGAAAAAAATATACAAGATAACAAATACTTCAATGTGTCCGCCTGTATGATGGTAAACTCGACCACGTTCGATCGTTTCAGCTTGGTGTTTCACTTCATATCCACATCACAGGTAATGATTTGAAAGCTGTTTGATCAATAATTTGCAAATGTTTCCATCTTTGACTCTCTTTGAGCGATACACTAAGGCGAGACTAGTTATAGCTGCTGCGTGAAAAGAATAAATTGCAGTTGATAAATATCCAATAATGTTCACAAAAGACACTGGTACAATGTAGACGAAGAAGAAACTGAAGGTGCGATAAAAAGCTTCATACTGGAATTGATAGCAGTCTGGATCCTACGGGTACACGTTCCTTTTATGCTAACAGAACGACACTCTGTAGTACAATTGATGGAGTGTGTACTGCAGCTGTAGGTAGTTGGTTTCAGATCTTGACGGAACGTGGGTAGAACGAAATTTGTATGGATCGATGGATGGTACTGGGATCCGATAGTGTATTTCAGGTATTTCAATTGGTGTTCAAGCCTTCCAATGGATGATGCAGGGTGAATAGCTGCTGGATACCGAAAATTGTCCACGATGTATTTTATAAAACATTGTAACTTGATGGACAAAGCGTCTGACACGAAGTGACTCCCATCCCAAGTTATTAATAAGAGGGGTTACTGTCGCCCGCAAAGAGTCTCATTTCAGACTGGATATGATCTTGAATGTCATTAATATACCAAACGAACAGTGTTGGGCCTAGGACTGTACCCTTCGATACTCTTGATGCATACGTTTCCCCATGTTGAGTGTGTTTCATTTACTGATACCGCTTGCGTTCTCCAAGGACTGAACCCGATGGTACTCGTGATACATACTTAAGTGACCAAGGGGGGGGGGGTTCCTATGGACCCCCAAAATTTGTTTTCGCGCTGGCCGCATTACGCGTGGGATATTTGCACCAAAAGTTTTTGTAATGACTTTTAAATGCGCTTCTTTTCATACCAAAAAATTAAAATCGGCCAAGCCGTTAATGAATTAATTAGTGGGGTCCCATGGAACCCCCCTTGGGCACTAACGGAAGTCATCTGAGAATATTTTTAATTATCAAAGAACCAAAGCTAATTTTTTTTGCTGATATATGTTCACACATACATGTAAGTAAAACAATAATTAGTAACATTAAAATTAATTAACCCTTTATGTACTGAAAACAAACGATTTCGTCTTGGACGTTGCTAAACCGTTACTGTACAAACTCTATGGGAAAATGATGTGTATTTTGCAACACCCGTAAAAATACAGGATCCTTAAAACTGCAGGTTTTGTGTTCAATTAAGAAATAAAGGGTTTCCAGTGTCATTTATGGGCGAATAATGTGTCCGAGGTCAGAAAAACAAAAAGGCGAGGCGCAGCCGAGTCTATTATTTGAAAGTTTTTCTGGCCAGGATACATTATGAGCCCATACATGACACTGCAAACCCTTTATTTCTATTTACCTAAAACAGGTTCATTTAATAAGAAAATGCCATGGCGACACCCCCTTATGACAGAATAAGTGCAGTAGTAAACTGACCAATCAGAATGCTGCATTTTCAATAATGGCAGCAGAGGTAATAGAAAATATGTAATTTGGGTCTTCTAGAATAGATATCATCAACATAAATAAGTTTTCAAAAAGTTTGATGTAAGCGCAAGGCTCATTTGAAATTTCCGTCTTTTATCCAATTTTCGCATGTTTTGAAAACAATGTTTTGTACCTAATTTCGCACCAGAATAACAATCATTTTTTATTGCTGATTTGGGGTTGTTTTATGACCCTTCACATGTGGTATAAATTTCGTGCAAAAATTCCTCGGGAAAGTGGTTTCCTTAGTGTGGGGGTCCCATGGAACCCCCCCCCCCCCCCCGGCACTAACTGGAGTGAAACCCCTTGGTCACTTAAGTGTAAGTGTGTTCCATTTACAGAACAGCTTGTGTTATGCCATCCAAAAATGGACGAATCATTTAGACCATGTCGGTCAATATTGATCGTGAATCACCTCCGACGACGACAACTTTTACTACCTACAAAATGGAGTCAATGGAACCTTTCACAAAAAGTAAGGGTACCAAACCTTTTTCGCTCATTTTCAAAACGAGGGTGAAACGCCACAGATTTCATAGATTTAAAGAAGGTTTAAATTGACCCATTTCTGTCGTCATATCAAAAATGTCTTAGGTCCAAAGATACCCAATAACTTTCTTTTCGTGATATTTTTTCGAAAGTGCGTGTTTTTTAAATAATTTATAAAAGCCAGACATCTAAGGTAATTGAACAGAAGGTAGCCTTTCTTTCAATTGTGACGGGACAGTACTAAGATCATACGTTTGCTGGAACAGAAAGTTAAGTGCGGCTGCAAGTTCGCGTACAACAACTTTACTTCTGAAGACTTGAAGGCAGTTTGTCAGGGCCACAAGCTTTCAGCAGAGTTTAGAGAGGACATTATTTTTCAACACCTGCAATTTCTAGATGCAGATTGAGTATTGATAGGACTGATGAGTTTGTCTTTGTTCTGGGATGGATTCATTTGACTCCTGGGTAAATACCAATTGAAAAGGCGAATTAAGGGCTTTCGCTTTGTCTTTTTAAATTTTCTCATATTTTCTGTCCGGAACTCATTTGAAATAGGACCAGAATTTCCTAGGTTGCTCACATAGGTTATCGTCAATGTTGATATCATGTGCACACTATATGCTTGATAGACTTACTTTGCACCCTTGTTGTGGTATTTACGGTAAGCAGCGTGTCTTTTTGTACAAACTGTCCCGTTTTCTAATTTTTAAAATGTCTGTTGTTATATGCTGTCTTTTAACTTCTGGATATCTTTGATGTGATATTGGAGCTCATGATCTCATTTAGAACTCACAGTTTTGATCAACACAATTCTTTTCCGGATTTGATCTTCGGAATTTATGTTTGAGTTCAGAGCTTCTTGTTTCAGAACACCAACATCGGCCTTGGAAATATTTCGATGCTGAAATCACCCAAAAATGTGTTATCTGTAAAACTGAGACTACAAAATCCTTCAATCTGCTGTTCAAATACCCCTTTTCCTTTCAGGCTAAGGCCACAGTTCGTAATAAAGGGTTACCACTTAACTGCATAGTGTTTGCACTTCCGTTAGTGCATAACGGGGTTCCTAGGGACCCCCCCTAATATAAACCACTTTCCTAAGATTTTTTAGATGAAATTCACCCCATGTTAAAGGCTTCAAAGACATCGTCAACAATAAGAAATAAAACGAAGAAAGTTGTTCCCGTACAACTTGGGGGCAAACTTAATTTATTCATCATCACTTTATTCATACAAACATACAAACAAAGGATAAAATTATACACTTATAAAAGTCTAGGACTGTGCCCCAGAAGGTGGAAGCACGCAAGACTTCTGGACAAAATATAACATAGACTAAGACGTACAAATAAAAACAGTAATTAGACTATTGTTGTTATTATTGCACAATCGTTAGAACGTACATATTGTGCAAAAGTATAAATAAATAATCATTTTTAGAAAAAAAAATAAAATATCGAAAGGAGGAAACAAGATAGCTAGCCTAGTTAAATTATCCCTGAATTGTTTGTAGGCTACAGGCCTATTGCACAATTGAGAATTTCTTTAAGTCTTAATAAATTATCAGGCGATATGTAGCCCCTTGAACCAATCTCCAAAGAAATTTGGCAACCTTGTAACCGAATGTTCATATCGGAACAAGCGATGCATATTTCTTCAACTTGTACTGTGTGGGCTTTATCGATGCCAAATTCGAAGGGAAACGGTGAGCTCCAAAGATGACAGCTTTTTCAAATCTTTCCAAAATATACAACAAGTCAGGAATGAGATTGGTACTGTAAAACTTCAATGGGGAACGAATGGAGAGTTTGTTAACCCTGTCGTAAAGGTCAGACAATCTTGTGGAGTAAATGTCTTCCATTAGAGAGCCCCGATTTAATAACAGTAATAAATATAACTTGAGGATGTTGTTGTGTCTTGTCTCCATGTGTGCGACCTTGTTCTAGGGATCTCTTGCAGTGGTTAAGTACATGGTGAAGAGTCTCACGATTCCAGCAAGCTTTGAACAAGTCGGAAGTGGCCTTACCCCATCTTTTAAGGTTTGCTTTATTATTAAGAGTGGTCGCCTAGTAATTGACTAGAATTTGAGGCACGCCTTGGGGAAGATTATACATTAATATCGTTCCAGTGATCCAAGATTCTTGGTAAAGCAAGCAGATCACAGAAACTGGGCCCTCAACCACGGAGAGTCTATCACAGGTGTATGCCAAATATTCTGAACACGATCCTTAAAATAGAGTATAGCATCCTTCTGGATCTTTTTCAGCGGGATGCCAGGAGTATTCTTTACAGTTTGTAAAAATGTCTCGCAATCAGTATAATTTGACTTTTTCCTTTTCCAATCTTCTCCCTGATAAGTCAGTATCCAGACAGTGTTTGACCACGGGTCCCCCTTTAATCCTCGAGGAAAATGAGCGGTGAGATGGCATTCTCTGTAAGGTTGATATATTTTTTTACCTCATAACCTTTAGGCTGTGGACAAAAGCCAAAGAGTAACCAGGGTGTGGATCCAAACCACTTCTTAATGTACCGATTAACCAAGGCATCTAACTTTTCAAGGTGAGAGCACACATACTCATTAACAGTCAAATGGTATCTTAAAGGGGGAGAAAATATGCAACAATAGATGCGAATTTTGTACTCGGATCTAATAGAGAACTATTGATATATCGAGACCCGAGGGTCAATCTTTCTGATATATTTCGTAAACTTCGGATTCTTTGTTATAAAATTAACAAGGAACCTAAGAATTTATGGGATTCGGTATCAACGGACGGAATGATATTTTCATCCAGTTGATAAGAAATATTAGAAGATAACCCACGAACACTTACAATAGAACGGCATTTTTGAGCTTAAGACCCATCGTTCAATATGAGAATAATTTTTGGATATAAACTTTGATTTGGGTACTTTTATTGCCTGTATAAGGCAAAAATCGTCGGCAAATGGAGCTGTTATAATTTTGGTGCCGTCAATATCATAACCTTGCTTCATCTCAGATTCAAGAAATTGACTAATAGGTCAAACACATAAGAAAATAATTGAGAAAGTGGTCGCCCTGGAATATGCCACGTTTGAACCGAAATGTTTCGGAAGACCATTGTTTAGTGTTGACCCTACCTGATATATTAGCATAACGGTTAGAATGTAAAGTTTTATACTAGGAGGACGTTGGCTCTATTGAAAGAGTACAATAAGATTAGAGGTAGGAGCCAAGTCAATCTTTCCCAAGTCAAACCAGGTAAGTGCACCAGTACATTTTTAGTTTTTTTGGCGTGGACAATTATCTCGTACCCACTTGATTGTGTTCAATGCATCCCTTTTTTTCCTCTTAGAAACGCTTTTTGCAGCTGTGGGTTACTAACGATATTATTATCAACATAAATTGTTTCAAGTCTATGGAAATTTTAAGCATGTACAATTTGCCAATCAAGAGGAAAGGGCAATCATCTAAATGTGGATGGCAATTATTCCACCTCAACAACCCTTTTTATGGAGGCGGAACAATTTTATTACTTCCGTCCAATTAGAATGGGGCATCCCAAGTAGTTTAATCTTGTTGAAAAGAGTCGCCATTAATTGATGAGTTACCTGGTACTTTTCAACAATCCGTAGTTGATATTACCGCCCTGGAGTTGAATTCGAACTTTTTACGGCTGAAGAAATTGTTTAATGTCTTGCGGTTGATAAGGCGAAACGTTAAATCGTCATATTTTCATGAGGGTACGAAGATTGGAATCCATGTCAGATTCTTAGGATCAATGTTTATCGGGTTTGAATATTTCCTCCGATAAAGTTATCCGCTGTCGTTTTATTAAAGGTAGGATATCTGGTTTCTGATACACAGTCCCGTTAACCAACTTTTTCCCGAAGGCCCAGAAGTTAGAGCGAAAAAGTTTTTCTTCTTCATATTTCGCGCATCTAGTTTTTTCATTTTTTTCTACCTCATTTTTGAATAGTCGTAAGCGCGTAGTCCTCAAAGATTCCCTGCTTTGTCTCGCGTAGCATTTTTTGCGGAATCTTGTTTCCTCCTCATTTATTTTTAACTTTTCTTGCATTGTTCAATGTTTTAGGATCACGACGGATAAGCATTATTAGTTCATTAGTTTCACAAATCTGGATTTGACGAAATTATTCCACTAAGAAGAAGAGAAACATTTTGCCAGCTCTTCAGGCGAAATTCCACCTGTAGCTAATTCATGATGAAGTGGCTTTAGTTTTTCATTCAAATGCATTTGAGAAGTCCACTCATGGATCGATAGTTGAGGAACTATAAACCGAATGAAGGTCACCACACTGCGTGCGTTGTATTATAGGTAATGGCATGTCCTTGGAATCGTGATTGTTCAGCAAAACAAGAAATGGCGAATACCGTTACAAAACGAACCGTGGTAGTCATGACAGTCGATTTGGTTAGTCGCCATTTAAACAAGTTATCTATATCAAAAATACCTAAACTTATTTTAATTTTGCGTTCAAAATGTGCAAAAAAGACATCAATTTGTTTTTGCATTTCTACGGAATTGCTTCACCTAGACTTGTGCCCGATGCTTTTATTGGTGAAGAATGTTGAAGAATGAACTATATTTACCATATAAGCACAAATATAAAGTCTCATGAATTTTATATTTTTAGGGTTACTCGTATAATTTACCATCGGTTCCTACAGTAAACCGTACATGAGATTAAGAAAATATTTATGGCTCAATTGGCCTACTATACTCGCAAGATTTTTTTAATTAATTATTTACATGTACTTGTTATGTCAATAGGTGTATGCACTATTGAAAAATCAGAAGTAACAGTAACTCTAATAAGATATTTTCATTTTTGACATGGGCCACGTCGTTAGTGCATAAGGGGGGTCAAGGTACCCTGCTAATCACGCAAAAACGACGCGATGGATTTCAATTTTTTTGCACCAATGCAAGAAGCGCAACTAAAAGTTAGACGAATACAAAAAATATAAACCAAATATTATGGCAGCGTTAAAAATCGCCGGCTGAAAAAATGGGTGGTCCCTAGGAACCCCCCTTATGCAGTTAAGTGTTAATTGTGGCTTCAAGGTTCATGGCGATATGTTCGGAAGGAAGAGACCGATCAATCAAGTAGCGTGGCGATATACACCCTAGATATCATAAAATAACTCACACTGTAAGGATCATTTCATAAAAAGTGTAAATAAGATTTTTTTCCAACTTTATGCGCAACAAATTTTCTAACAAATTAAAATCAACCTTTAATCCACAAGTTTTTTCAAAGTTTTAACTATAATGGAATTGAGAACTTGAGGTAAATCGTGTACAATGACTGATTCAATGCCATGGGCAATATTATACGCGAATCCAAGTTCGCACTCTGCCAATAACGATCAGTGGGGAAAATTCAGGTATATAAATAAGGGGTTCCTAAAAGATAAATTCCCCTCTAAAATTCGAGGACATTTTGTTACATAACTTCACTTACAACTGGATGTTTAGACAATTTCAAAAGGGTTTGAAGAGAGGAAAACATTTGGCTCTACAACAAACGCCGTTGCTTAAAAAAAAACCAAAAAAAACAAAAAACCCTTTTGGCATCAACACACACTCCCTTTTTCTAAAAGTGATGTTGTCAGAAAAAGTGGCACTTTTAACTTAATGAAAAGCAACGACTTTGTGGCAGAGCCAAATGCTTCCTCTCTTCAAAACTGTTTAAAATTTTCCAAGCGAAAGCTCTAAGCGAAGTTATGCAATGTCCTTGAATTTTAGGGGGGGGGGAGTTATTTTTTGGGAACAGTGTAGTTCTCTTTACCATAAGATGTTCAATAGAATTTGATTAAATTCAAAGTTTAATATACGTCTTAAGCTATTTGCTATTTTGTTTGATTGGGGTAAAAGTCTCAGGTGAACAATGCAAAATATTTTGAATAAGTGTAATACACACGGTTACTAACGAAAGGACATCGGTACTTGCGTGTGGACGTGACCTGCACTTGATGTGCTGGTAAAAAGGTAAAAATGTTAGTCAGTAAAAATATATATATAACAGGCTATACACTGCATGTTAAAATTACCGTAAAAAGCCCCCCCGGTATCGTATGTCAACTGTGACTCCAACGTGCAATAACTGTGTTGTGATTCGGTTGCCAGTATTAAAATACCGTGTTTACAATTATAATCATTGAATACGTGTCTAGTATACAACTGTTATTATTGGCACATGCGGTCAATTGAACGGAATAGAATATACCATGGACCTTTGAATATACTAATAATTGCCTTGACGGCCTTGTACTCTAGGATAGCAAATATATAGTAATTTAACAAAACCCCATTGCTGCATGATAAAAAACACAAAATTTGACCGACCTGTTACTCAACTGTGATGCAGGTGATGTTTTCATGATCTGACTATTTCGACTTATAGGCTAAAAAGGGAATTGATGAAAAAAAATGCAGGTAGATAAGAAAGATTCGCGGCTGATCCATTTTACCCCATTCCAATGGGATTAACAGTAAGCTGCCGTTTTCAGTTCAATATTTTGTCTGAATATGGTGACAAATCTTTCTGGATCGGCCGTGAAAACCGTTCATATCTACCTCGTGTCATCACCAAATTATGTCATTTTTTCGCATAGACGTCGAAAATATGCAGATCATGGAAAACAACAACTACGTTAAGTTGAGTAAACAGATCAGGGTCAAAATTTTGTGTTTCGCATGACACATTGTTTGATTCACTCTGTATGTGCAAACTATATTTGCGTACACTGACACCAAATTGTTCGTGAACTCGGTTAATTTTATCCGCTAAAGAAAGCGATTGATAATATCATCCTCGCGAGGGCGCCATCCTCGTGAAATCTTTAAATATTGAGTCTATGTATGGGGATTTTCTGAGGTATTGAACGCCGACTTGACGAGTCGTAGTTTGTGCCAGATACAACGAACGTACGATATTCTCTCCGGTCCACAGTCGTTTTTGAGCGATATTTAACTACACCTTGAATTAAACTCTACAGTGTCGATATGCTATCTATTATAACACGTCTGGACATTTTATGTAGCACACCCCGGGAGGCACAAATGCTCATTTTTCTTCGTATTGCGATTTGGTTCTGGTTGGGTTCTAGCGGTATAGTTGGAATATTTCCACCTTAATTAGCCCGCCTGTGCATGGTGAACGTATTTTTTTTCTAGAAGACACATTTTAAAGGCCAGCTTCAGAGATTTCCAAAATTAATTCAGGGGTGTTATTAATAAAAATAGTCAAACTAAATACAAATTAAGATAGTAACGTAAACTAATGCACACGTTTGAATTTCGCAAATAGAGGAAAATCCCCCAGTGTATGGGATTATGCGTTAATTTTCTAGTTATTATATAAGGCGCAACATGATGGAATGAATGTTTATTTTTTTTTAAATCAGTTTTTTTTTTTTTTTTTTTTTTTTTTTTTTTTTTTTTTTTTTTTTTTTTTACAATTAAAAAAAAATGTTCAGACGGAATGGCATTTAATAACTAACCCTATTTCAATGAACGAACGTTTAAAAAAAATACATAGTTAAAAACCGGATGTGCGATCGAATACAATCAAACTGAATGCAACCAAATGCAAATTGCAAATCAATAACAGGAAGCGATATAAGTTGTTGGATGCGTGCCTCACAAGAAAAATAATTGTTATGCCAGGAAGCAATAAATCAGGTTTATGCACATTAAACCTAATTCTGAGCAATTTCAATTTTTAGAAAATACTCTGGTAATGGTGTTTACTTTACCATATAAAAACTGTTTAAATATGAATAATCATGTTGTTACAATGTCTAATGTTAAAACTGTTCTTTGGCTCAATCAAAGCAAAACCTCTGTTTCTGCGACTTTAGTGCTATTGGTTTGCATAAGTTCCTATGTCTTTTAATAGCCAGAATAATAGTTAACTGCCGTGGAAACTTAAATATCGTCATTAAATTTCAAAAAGCAGTAGCTGCAAGATCTAGTCATAGACGGAAGTTGACAAAATGTGCTTTTCCAGAGCAATTATTTAAACGATAGAAACTTTCAATATGTCATTATGAAACAAAAAGCAGGCGTTCAAGATCAAGTCACTAAACGGAATTGACCAAAAATGTTGCCTTTCCAGGAGCATTATTTCTTTCATTTCAATTTATGCAGAATATTCCAAGATAAAAACACAAAAACCGTAGGCCCTACATATATAGTACACATATTCCACGGCTTGGTCCTTAGAAAACACCATAGCAAAGAGAAAAAAGAGAAGGCACACATAGAATATAAAAACATGAAAAAAATAAAATATAAAACAGCAGAAGAAAAAAAAATGTACATATACCCCATCTTCCCCCCTAAAACTATGACAGGAGCAGCATAACCCCAGCAATCATATTGCACATGCAGAAGCAGTTGACATGAATTAAAAATGATTTTTTTGTCGATCAAAATATACATTGTAAATCTTGGATTTGAAGCCCTAAAAATATAAAAACTAACTTGTGAAACATGTTTCATTGATTCCTTAATAATGTTTAATTGAGTGTAGTATTCTCTTATGTATTAACCCTCGTCTTACCATGAGGGTTGGGGCGTTACCATTATACACCCCCAGTGAACTTTGCTTCGGTGCGCGAAAATGCCAAAAACGTCCGTAAAAAAAAACAAAAAAAAAGAGCTTCTAGGTTATAGTTATCTCATCCTTTCCATCATTTTAGCGAAAAAAATTGAAGGTAGCACCTTCACCGGGGTTAGGTATGCCGTCTCATCAAAGGGAAGATGGGGGGTGGTTGCCACCCAAGGATATTTTATGGTGCATTTGTGAAACTATGCACAGTATGGCCTCTAAAACACTTTATGTGTATGTAAGATAGCCAATGCCATCATTTAGAGCTGTGAAAACCGCATGGAAAAAAAGCCGGATATTCCTACGTTTTTCTTTAGGCAACAATCTGATTTCCCTATTTTCTGTGGAAATGCCAATTTGCAGACTCGCAGACTTGATGACGTCATGTGTGACGCCATACTAGGTATGTGGTCATTATTTTGTTATCAAAGAGGAGGAGGACCATAGCTATCCACCGGTATCAAAATAATAAGCATCGGCTGGCTTATAACAAGTTCGAGGGGGTGGTAAAACCCCCCTGAGTAACCGTGTTACAAAAAAAGGCTGTTAAAGTAGGAACGAGGGTTAAAAGACACAATGACAAATATTTGAGCAATATTTGATAACTTGGAATATCATCAAAAGCAAACCTACATAAGTGTTGCTTTTGCGGGTTTGAAGCAGAAATTAATTTCATTTGATTTTTTGACTGTGAATAATTGTAACTACAAGTCTATCGGTGCTCACGTCCGTCGCCGCTGAAAAGACCTAAAGTTGTAATTTTATGTCATCGGTCAACAAGTTAAATAGGTCTCTTTTTCTGCAACCTGTTAGTCGAGACCTTTGCTCAAGGGGTTTCAAACATTAACAGTTGAAAATTGGCCAATATAATAAGCCCTACATGTGGTTAAACTGTTTTGCTCAACGTATTGTGCTGTGGGTTTTGTTGGTAATTCTTTTACAATGATGAGTTCATGTTTGCTCAGATTGGCAGCTCATTCTGGCATGAAGTATGAAGCGCTTAAAATAAAACGATATAAAAGTAATTCTCAAACTAAAGTTTGACCTACCTACAACAAATCAGTACTCCATAATCGCGTATAGATGCAGTGCTGAAGATAATAGTATATATCTGGGTCTATTATCTGCTCTTACTAAGTATGGCCGTTAACACCCGATCGGATATGGTGGTAGTGAGTGTTTTGTGAGATCGCTAGAGTAGCTTGGAGCGATGCTAGGAGTTGATAAGGAATCACGTCTTCTCAAATGCATTCTCTACCATCTGATATCTTGTTCGTAATGTTCGTGGAAAGAAAGAACCACCCCAGAATCCGACTAGACTGACGGCACATCGTGGTACGTTGGCCAGGGAAAATGTGATAAAAAAGACGGGACATGCCGATACACGAGAATAGCCACGAAAATCTATAGTTGTAAAATCAAATTAGTCAATTTTGTACAAAAATGGTGTTCGTCCGCGGCGGAGTGCCCATTGGCGTTTGTTTGGGCCATGCAGACTCACACATTAAAATGTTGCTTGTGGGGGGTTCGCCCACAAATTAGTCTACTCTCTAAATGACAAAAGAGCGAATTTCACTCTTTTAGAGTGATACAGGCCCACTCTAAAAGAGTGAACTTTCACACCTTTCAAAGAATATTTTTAGGTCAAAATTTCCTCTTTATAATTAACAAAATGAATAAAATGATATCATTGTAAGTATCAAGATAAAATTTGAGTCCCAAAAAAATTGTGCTTTGAAAGGTGTGGGAAATTTCACTCTTTTCAGAGTGGGCTTTGTAGTAGTGCCTTAAAAGAGTGAAATTCACTCTTTTGCATTTAGAGAGATATAAGACATCATTTTGACACATTTTGTTGTCTTATAAAGACCAATTTGTCAAATTGCACTAATTTCCTTTACAGTTGACTTGCAACTTAACCGTTGTTTAAATTTTTTAAATTGACAAAAGTGCTTAATTTAACTGTAAAAACAAGGTTTGAGCGATATGACCAGGGTAGTGAAACAGCTAGTTGGTTAAAGATTGCGAGGTGTTAAAAAAATTTTTTAAACTTATACAACCTTGTTAAGACAACATGTTTATGCAAAAAACTAAAACAATGTTGTTTAAACTAAACAACGTTGTTTAAAACTTAAACAATAGCACTTCTCAACAACCCCGCCTTTTAACAGCCAAATTTTAAACAGATGTCAACAGTGTCTATTCACTTGAAGAGGCCACTTTTTAGATGGGAGCATGTACTTTTCGCGTTATAAGCAATGTTTTTATATTGTAAGTTTCTTTTTTCTCGCAGAATTTGCCTTCTAGACATTACATATTTAGGCCGGACAGTTCAGTTGAGAGGGACATCACTTTTTTTTAAAATTTGATCATTTTGCACTTTACACAATCCAGTTTATAGTGTCTTTTCTGCAATTCATGCAAAGGGGTTCTGTTATAGGCTTCTACCGATTTACTTTGCCCTGAGAGGCAATATTTTGTTGTTTTAACGATTAGGTTTGAGAGATAATCATAATTTGGTTGATAATTATTGTTTCATTAAATTGGTCGGGCAGCATCATAAGCCCCCGGACCGTAATGAAACGCCCCCGACCGACCCGGGAAGTCGGAATCGGTTCGGACGGGAAAAATTTTCGGGTTTAGGGGCGTCCGCATGGTTCTATTTTGTCGGGTCTTTCTGTGTTAAACTGAGGCTTGATGTTAAGCCGTATATATGGAATTGGATGGGGGAGAATTGGAGCATAAGGGATCGTGTGAAATGTTGCTAGAGGAGGCATACAAGTAGGTGAAATGCGGCATATGTTGAATTGGAATATTTGTCACATTATATGGACAGTGTTGCCATTAAAAATATATAGCATTTATAAAAACCATGTCGTTTGTCCTTGTGTGTCTCTTTAATACGGCGTGACATTAGAATAGAATGTGTAGTGACCGGGAGTAAGGCAATCAAATTAACGTTAATGGGATTTGCGATGCCTAAGCAGTCAAAAAATGACACGGAGGAGAGAAAGAGCAGGTGCTGCTATGTACATAGGAAATAAAATAATTATAGACAACACAGTTAAATATTGCGGTTAAAAAGTTAAAGGATTATCAGACTTATGAGATAAGGCCTATAACGAACACGGGTTAGGGAAAGGGAAGGAGGTTAAAACGAAGGAAAATTCTGCACTCCGGGGAGTTTAAACGAATGACACATGAAAACGAGTGGAAATTCATCTTTTTGAGTGATTTTCACTAGTGTGAGTGGAAATTGCGCTTTGAAAGTACAAAACACTCTTTTATACTTTTTGAGGAGGAGTGATTTTCACTTGTTTACATGTAGAGAGTGTTGGGAAATAGAATTGGTACCGGACCGGCAGAGGCAACAAACTTTGTTAAAAATATAGATGTTCGCGGTGTGAATAAGGACATTCGGGAACGGAGAACTATTCGTTGAAGAGATTCACATTATGTTGGAAAGTGAAGCGCGAGCATATGCCGGAGGGGTTGTCATCAACAGAGACTAACGAGAAACATCGAAGTGCCGAGTGTGCAACTTCGAAGATTTTATTTTTAACCGCTGTTTATACATGTACCTATATACAAAAAATAATTACCCCTATAATGTATAGTGCTCTCCTTAAAAGTCCTTAGACTTATTTAAGTCTAACGAGCTGGAATAGTGACAAAACCTTTTTTGGACTTAACAAATTAAATCCGTGAAAAGGTACTTAAAATAAGTCATTTTGACTTGAAAAATTAAACCTTTAAATGTAGTAAAAAAAGTTGATAAAATCATTTAAAGATTTATATTGAACTAAAGGAATTGTTTTTAAATCCAACAGGTGTTGTCACTAATTCCAGTCACTTAGACTTAAAATAAATTTAAGGAAGTAGGAGAGTGGGCTGCAGTGGAATGAATATCTGCGCTTCCAAAAGTAGAGTAGGTCATGTTAATGGCCCACATTATGGATGATTTGAGTTGGTTAGTGCGTTTAGGAGTTTAGGAGTTTCGCTAGGACTTTACTTTACCCTTATAGTTACGGTCAACCAGGTTATTCAACCAATCTTCACGCTTAAGCTTATTACTGATATCCAACATAAGTGGAAAAACTAGAAAAAATGTAAATAAATAAACAGTAGTTGAGGTAACTAAAATTATGTAGTGTATTGGATATGGTAAAAGACTGCCATAACAATATAGCATGATATAGTGGGTTGCAGTAATGAATTATCTGCGTTCCAAAAGTAGGTCCGTTAATGCCCACCCCACATATGATGATTGAGGTGGGTGTAGTGCACTGCGCTTTAGGAGGTTCGCTAGGAACTTTACCCCTGTTAAATACGGTAACCCAGGTGATCAACAATCGTCCAAGACTTTATTACTGATATCCAACATAAAATTACAATTTGGAAACAGTGAAAAAACGGTAAATAAACAGTAGTTGTAGTAGGTAACTAAAATATGTAGTGTTATTGGATATGGTAAAAGACGTGCATGATAAAGTCCCTGCATGCTTCGACTTTCAGTAAGGTACTTGTCCTAAAATGTATCATTATGCGATTAAGTAATTGGTGATGTTATATATCTACATTACCATATTAAAAAGCGTGGTACCCGTTTCAAATATTTTCTTCCCGGTTGTGTTTTGTTTTCAAAATTGCCTAAACATAACCTTTACAAATATGTGGTGATGTATGTAAATACATCGTTGTTATGATGTAGTGTGAGAAGATAGATGTATTAGTAACGATTTTATTTTAACATTGTTAAACAAGTGAAAAATGAACCTAATAATGTTTGAAGCTGAGATTCACCGCCGTTATTTCAATCCCTTGCAATGGTTTAGCATTTTAATGGCCCGTTATTTTATGTTTGACAACGTTTGTGAGTCCCACCCAGCTGCCAGTTAAACGAGGTTATTTACAGTTTTATTTTTTTTTAACAGTCGTATATACATCATTCATCATCATCAACGGTCGTCCGTGGACGGATGGAAGAAAACACTGGCTACATGTCCGAACCAGATACGTACCTACAAAAAAAATAATACACCCTATAGTGGTGCAGTGTAATGAATTGTCTTCGCTTCCAAAAGTAGGTCGTTAATGCCCAGATATGGATTGATTCTGAGTTGGTTAGTGCGGGTTTAGAGTTCCTGAGCAGCCTGGAGTGATATGAGTTGATAGGGAAACACATCTTTAGTCCCCTATATACACGATATAGCTGAAAGTTCAATGCATGTTTTACCATCTGATACCTTGTTCCGTGGAAGGGGACCCCCCCCCCCCCCAGCTTCGACCATCTGCCTGCCCACACCGTGAGTAAGTGGCATAGCAAGAAGATGGATAAAACAACGGATAATGCTCGATGCAGTGGGAGGCAATAGACGGAAGTCTCTCCAAAAAAAAAGCGTAGGCTATCTAGTCCGAGGGACACAAAGAAAGGTGACCCGATCAAGGTCGATTTTTAGTTATTTTTTTTTCCCTTACATGGAAGAATATCACCAAAAATATTTATTACAAAGTTTTTGTTAACAAGGTCCAGCCTTTGGATAGTTAGAAGCAGAAAATGTACACTATATTGATTGGCCCCTAGAGCACAGTGTATAATGTCTTAGTAAATATCAATTTTGATAAAGTGTGGGTGTGTGTATGGGGGGGGGGGGGGGGGCGAGGTTTGTCGACCGGGTCACACACCTTTAACATGTTAAGGAAAATTAGATACACGAATAAGTCTTTTGAACTGGCGCTTTTGATGATGCGTTTTCGCGTTATACTCTTTTTGCATTCTGTAAGTTCCTTTTCATCATCGACCAAATGCACTTTCGATTTCACAATACATTTATTAATAGGCCAAATAGTTCAGATGGAGGGTTCATTTTTTCGAGTAAGGCCAGTTCATGCAAAATTCATCACTTCTGCAATTCATTCAAGGGGCCAGACCTATAGCCTTATCTTTGCTCTACTATTAATTAGGCATTTGACCCATGCAAGCGCAACAGCTCGTTCCTTGGACATGGGCCCATTCACGTCGACGACGGAAACCCGAATTTTGTGTTTTACAACGTTTTCGTTTTTTTTTGAGGGGTTGAGGGGGATTTGATGACACAATCATAATGTTCGGTACTGTCTACTTTTTTCATGTACATTGGGTTCCGGTGCACCACCCGAGCCAACGATAGCCACCGGACAGTAAACACACGACAGCGAAAGGTGTATGCGCGATTCCCCGATTGGATATGTCGGGATCGGTTTCGGACCCGGGGAAATTCGGGTCACGAGTCGCCTGTAGGGTCTATCCAATATTAAAAACTAAGAGTTTGAGGTCCAAGAGAACATTATTTGAAACGGGATATGCATGCGAATGCGAATTGGATGGCGAGCTTGGATATTATAGATCCTGTGAAATGTGTTATATAGCCTATAGACCTATAGGCCTACATACATGTATGAAGCAACCGACCATAACTTATGTCTATGCATGGAAGTAGAACAATTGTCCACGTTATTTGACCACCGTTGCCCATTTAAAAAAATCAATTTACCCTCGTGTATCTAATACGCTTAGCATTGGTTTATGTACTCGAGAGTAAGACGGTCAAATTAATGAGCGAGCATGTAGAAGGGGAGAGGCGCCTGATGGAAGGGGTCTTGAGCCTACCTTATGGGATCGGATAACTGGCAGCAACACAAAATGATACAAAGGGGCGTGAAAGAGGCATGTGATGAGAAAATTAAAGTGAAATAAACGTGAGTGAAACTATATAGACAAACAGTAAGTACTGGGTGAAATAAGATAAAGGGGTAAAGTATGGATGAAATACATTGAGGGAGCAAGATTAAGGCAAGCAATTTAACCAAAAAACCGAGCTGAGGCTTTCTGACAACTTGTGGTAGGCCTATAACACATACGCACGGGTTTAATAGGAAAAGGGAACTGTATGGAAAAGTTTGAAAAAAAGAGACTATACTGGGAGAAATATCCTGATTGGTAAACATCCAGGTGGAGAGTGCGAATGATGAAATAGTAGCCTAGAAAAAAATATATGTGGGGTATGTTGGGAATATTAATTGGCACTTGTACCAGCACGGATACTAGACAACTTGTTCACGGTTACACTCTTTTAAAAGAAGTGTACCGATATTTCAATTTTTTTCGATTTGATGTGATGCCTATATTTTAGTAGTTTGTCGTTCGGGAATGTCCCACCAAACAAAAACATTTCAAAAATAATGGTGCGTGGTGACATATAAAGGGGAGATTTATGGGAAAACGGAGAATTCCGTTGACGAGATTCAACATCTCCTTAAAGAATTTTGTTACCAAAAATAGTGTTCAAGGGGTCTGTTTTGGTGGCCATCTATCTTGCATTTTAAGTGGCCATAATCATACAAAGTGAGTCAATTTAGTTCATTACCTTTCTGGATGTTGCATGCTCATACCAACAACTTAATTCCAAAATTTTCGCGTAAGATCCATGGATTTGAAAGACGCCTGGCCCCGGTTGTTTCAGAATAGGATTCAAAAGTTTCAATCACATTTTTCACCCATATCTCTGCTGAATATCACAAATATGCCTATAAGTAAATATATTTTCTGATTCCTTATGATGAGGAATCATTGAGATATTTACTAACTAAATTCGAATCAATTCATCTGACTGATCTCTTTAGACCAAAGATGGCCACCAAACGGACCACTTGGGACACTATTTGATTTGGTTATCAACTCAAAATTCTTTAAAAAATCATGTTAGGATTTAGTTAAGGGAGGAGTGCAAGGGAAACCTATGTATCTGCTAGACTAAAAAGACACTATCAGATGCAGACATTTGAAGGAAAGCTTAAAAGTGTATTCAAAATATTTGGAAAAGAAAAAAATATATTTGTTACCTTTGTCCAATTGGAGAGAATTGACAGAAAGGAGAACAACGGCATGGTTCAAAGATAAGATCGCCATTCAGTTACGGTGCTAGTAATAATAGTAGTTATTGTATGTGTCAGTATGGACAGTATATGACTTATATATTAGATTTTGTCTCTTATTAGGTTGCTTCTGGCTTATCATTGCAGGATATATTAGGGCACCTGTACTGGTTTACAGGCGTGCAAATATCTTTTAATGATTTTTTCAGATTTTCTGATTAGTCAATTACAGTGCATGCAGTATGAATTAACGGATGGATTTTTTTATTCATAATATTATTGTTATATCACTATATAATGTAGTTGCTTATTTGATCAAACATTAACTGTGTCATATAGCTTCTTTACATTTATCATGTATCAACTATATGATCATGATTTATTGTTATTTATTGTCTAAAATATTTGGGTATTGATGATTATTGTTATTATTAGTCTAAAAATACTTGGGTATTGTATCCTTTATGACTTTGTATCATAATTATTGTAAACTGTTCTGAATAAAGAATAAAGTTAAAATTGAATCTGAAAAAAGTTACACCATCCATGCCAGAGTTTTGTTTGTGCTTACTCAGAGCACACACGGCGCGGCGACAAGGTATGAATGAAAAGGGTCACCACGGGCGCCGGTAATGATCCCGGAAAAATACCCGAAAATACCGTGCTACAGTAAACAGTGCGATACGGGATGCCCATTTATTTTTGTAAACGCCTGGTAAAAAAACCTACACGTTCAATATAAACGAACGCGATCCCGTCATACGTTCGTTCCCTATTTGAACGTGATCTGCATGAGTGGTTTCCTATTGTCATCCACGCTCAATCACCCTCACAGGCCAAACGAAACGCGTTTCTTTTCGAGTTCAATACGCCTGGGAAACTCGTATAGATACCTGAAATCTTTGAGTCAGTATCTAAGGAAAGTTTGGGTAATGGAGGGCGAGCTACTAAATTTGTTCACAACCCACAATAGACAAAAAATATTGCAACAGAAGGGGAAAAATCAAAACACCAAATTATTTCACTATTGTACCAGCGATTCTGAACCACATTATGACGTTATTGTGATTGCAAGAGGGTTGTAAGGAAAAAGCATTTGATTGAGTGCCATGTTCCTAATTATGGCCGGATAAGACGGGCGGGCGATCGATAATTACCGATTGAACCCAGAAGGTATTATTATACGACATTCGGGACGCCACAAATGAATGAACCAAAATTCCGCCCTAATTGAATTGTAGGGTTTGTTTGGGGTTACTACTAAATGTTTACGCCGGAAAAGTGTGGTGCTTGGTGGACTGGAAAATAAGAAGAAAACGCACGCGGTCTGTATAAACAGGGTCGGAATGTTTATGTTTGATCTATATAGACATTGTACCATCCAGGTTCCAGCCACATATTCACTAGTAGTTTAATAAAGCGGCACTGGCACATTTTCATAAATATGAAATTTCTTCAATTGCTCTCAAATGGATAGACTAACATCGGAAGAAGAACCAGAGGATCATTTTTACACATAAAATAAACATACACAAAAGACAGATAGGAAGGTAATAAGAGGAAAAGACATCAAGGTTAATTGGTAAATTTGTAGGCTAACTTTTAAGTTTGCCATACTTTATCAAAACAAATGGTAATAAATGAATAACTAGACTCGTACTCACTGATATTAAAAACCCAGTACCGCCGAGAGGGGGGGGGGCAAAGGGGTAATTGACCCCGGGCCAGGAGTGGTCCCTAGAGGCCCGGGTCCTAGGGGCCCGTATAAACAAAAAAGTTCATGGCCCCCGTGCGGTTGTGGACAAAATCAGAGAGGAGGAGGAAAATGCACAGATCTCCGATGCGTGGGATCTGTGGAACCAAGTTTTCTTCTCACTGTATGCAGCAGCACGGTACACATTAGGGATTTGTAAGCTCAGTGCTTTCCTAATTGACACCATGGTTCTGATCCTTTCCCCTTATTTGTCTCGCCGTTGCTGCATTGCAGGGATTGAATTCTTTGAAATCACCCATTATCAATGACATATATAATTTCTAGTCTTTGGTAACTGTATTTTATAATTTGGTCATATCGCCTTGTTATAATATTGTTACAATTTTCTGATACTCGTGTGGTAAGCAGCCTATATTTTGCCCTATCACGTTTATTTGAGTGCGTTATCCATTTATTTCAATGCAGTTGGGTTTGTAGCTAATATTTTCACATTGTGTACTCTATTTGCTTGTTTTAAAGTTACAAATTAATGCCCACCTGATATCTGAAGCGTGGGATCTGCTGGAACAAGATTTTCTCCTGTAGGCAGAACCAGTACTTTAAATGCGATTTTAAGCCCGTGTCTTATGCCTGGGTTTTTTCTTGCTGAATATGTGCATACAGAGATTGAATTCTCTTGACACCACACTGTATATGACCTTATAAATTACAATGTATTATTGTTCTATATAAATTCCAAACTCCATTGTGTCACCCCTTGGGATAATTTTGCCAAATCATCATTCGCCATAATTATTTATTCTGACTACTTTAAGTCTGTGGTAACCTCCTTTGTATAAGTTTGGCATATCTTTCAGTTATAATAATTTGGTCCAAGTGTTAATTTCATTGGCACATAGCTTTGCCCACATTGTATCGCTACTCGTTTATGTTTTTAATTCTCAAACACCCCAGGGTTTTTTTTTTTGTATTACTTTTTTTTTCTTCAATTATTGTATTTAGTTTATATTTTTTTTTGGACTTAAATTTCTTGATTTGGTGTATTATTTATTAGATTGTGTGTATGTGTTTCGTAATGTGTTTTGTAATGACCGACCCTTTACATAATTTTAACGTTTAAACCCATTTGCCTTTGACAGCTCTAGTTCCTTCGAAAGACCCCTTTGATGAAACTGATGTTAGCCATTCCAATAATAGCCCTGCAGGTACTATAACCAAGTTTGATCAACATACCCACCCATGAACCTAAAATTAGTAATTCCAACCTATCTTTATTCCATTCAAACATTAGAAGTCTTAATAAACATTCCACTGATATTGAAAACTTCTTATCTTTATTTCATCAACATTTGACATATTGGTTTTTCCGAAAACCTTGTTCACACCCGATATTATGGCGTCATTAAATGATATTGGTGAATTTGCAATTGAGAATTGTATTATGCGGGATCGGGAGGAGGTTGCGTGTCTTTTATGTCATTAACATCAACATAAATTATAGGCAACCGTCACCGCCCCGACCTTCGCTAAACATTTCTGAATTGTGATTCTCTCTTTGTCGAAATTACACATAATTCTACTAACATTATTGTTGGTGTATTTATAAACCTGATATGTCATTCAATGACTTCCAGTTGCAATTCGATAGAATTCTGAATACAATATCCAATGAAAAAAAGAAATTGTTATATTATGGTGATTATAACCTTGAGCTTGTGACACACAACACCGTCTAAATCAGAGGTTTTATCAACTTGTTTTATTCGCATGATTTTATCCCCTGCATTGACCGTCCAACCAGGATTAGGCCTGCCAAATATGGTAAAATTGACTGCACTCTTTTGGACAAACTTTTTAACCAATGACTTAACACTCAATCCTAGTTCAGGTGTTTTATCACAGACCTCTCACGATCATTACCCCATCTCTTACTCAACACAAACATAGCCAACAACACCATCTACAACCGTTTAACCAGAGTGTCACGTCAACTAAAGGCCAAATAACATCAAAGGTCTGAAAAATACGCTCTCTCTTATTGACTGGCAATATGTAAAAGACAATCCCGATCCTGACTTAGCCGACAATGAATTTAACAATAATTTACAGAACTCTTCAATAATCCCTGTCCTGTTCAAACGCAACATATAATTTCTAGACGCAACTCACCTACAAAACCTGATTACCAAAGGCCTAATTCTCACTTAAACAAAGGAATCAATTGTATAAACCTCTATCTCTAAAACCGACACCTAACAAAACTGAAATATTCACTCACCGCAATCAACTTAATCAATTTACTTCGCCTCAGTAAAAAAATCATACATAACAATAAAATTGAAATAAATAAAAACAACACTAAAAGTGTGGCAAGGCTAACATACACCACCTTTATCATCTTTTAATTATCCAAAAAGCATGTTTATTTATCCCACTTCTGCTGCTGAAATTGACAAAATATCATCAAAGTTGAAAAACAGCAACGGCATTGCCGCTAGATGGCAATCATTACATCTTCTTAAGCAATAATTCCCTCTACGATCAATGATGTCCTTGCCCACATTTTAATCACTCTTTCTCAACTGGCATTGTCCCATCCTTATTGAAAGAGCTATGTTATACCTGTATTCAAACTGGAGATAGCCGATTTTACAAATTACAAGACCGATTTCCATCCTTCCAAGCTATCTCAACTCCTGAAAAGATTGTGTACAATCGTATTTTTGACTTCATAACACCCGTCACATAATATCTCACATCCCACCAATTTGGCTTTTAGGCTAAGCGATCGACTCCATGGCAATCAAGAGCTTTACTTAACTAACTATACTGCAACATGCCAAAAATCTTGGACCAGAAACTTCATACTATAGGCATTTTTCTTGATTTAAGTAAGGCCTGTGATACCATAAATCCTGATATTTTACTTCAAAACGTACATCTATGGTATAGAGGCCTTGCCAACAGTTGGATACAAATACTCCTCTCTGGCAGGAAACAAAGGAGTTCATTTAACAACATCTTATCTGAAACAGCAATTCTATGTGAGTTCCGCAGGGGTCTATCTGGACCCCTATATTCTTATTATAATATTAATGACCTCCATCATTCTCAAAATACCCGATTTATTTTATTTGCTGAACGACACAAACCATTGTATTTTCACACCATGCACCTAAACTTGGACACAATTATAAACAACTGAATTAATTAGCAGTCAATTGGTTTAAACAATAAGTTTATCTCGCAACATAAAAAAATAATTACATCATTTAAAAATAAGCCATAATAACAAGAACAATTACGCCTAAGCTTTAAATTGATAATACACTAATTCAGCAGTAGATACTACTAATTTCTAGGCTACTTTTTGATCAAACCAATTAAACATGGACTTCTAAACCCGCACATGATTCGAAAATATGTCTGAATAAATGGTATAATACGTAGGTTCGACCAGTTCCTCCCACCTGAGTCATGAAAACATTGTAACAATTCTCTTGTTCACGACTTATTTTTTTCTTATGGGGCAATGATCATGGGCCGATTCCAAAATGCCGATCTTGACTCGCTCTTTTTACTTTTACTCTTTCAAAAAAGAATTATTAGAACATGCACTAACTCTATTTGGCTTGCTTCATACGACCCCCCCTTTTTTCATCACTCAAAACTCTGAAGATTTATGATATCTACAAACTACAGCTTGCATCTTTTATGTTCCGTTTCCATCATGGATCTCCTCCCCAACTGACCTCAGTCCTGACGACGTTTTTTAACTTGACAACCCCTCTCATCACTATAATACAAGATATGGCCAAGACTTTTTTCAATCCAGAAAACAAACATGTTTTTGCCAGGAACAACCCCCTAGTCTCAAGCCCCTCTACTTTGGAAAACTACCTGCTCACCTTAAAAATTCTCCGTCCTTTGCATCATTTAAAACTAACTTTTAAAAAATACACTCGCAGTTTCTATAACAATGACCTCTCTCCTTAACTTCATTCTTGCATTCACTTTGCTTATTTTATTGAAATAGGAAATATACCAGTCGGTCTGTTCTCGTTTGTCTTGTTCGTCCTGTCAGTCATTTGTTTGATAAATTAGTCAGTACAAAATTGTCATTTGTCCACCCTGTTTTTTTTCATGGTTGTTTATAATAGTACACGGTTTTATTGCCTGTTTTAAATCCAGGACTTTCCCAATTGTAATTAAGCTTAACAAGTTCAATTATTATTAATATTTATTTTAAAAATGCATTCACATGTTCTTTTCTTTTTGTATTTTTTAATTTCATAGTAGTAATTGAGCTCCTGATAAATGATTTGTACATACAATCTATGTTGTACCTTTGGAATTCAGGGCACTGCAACTCCACGCTATGCGTTAGCAGTGGGTCGGGGTCTCGTCATATTCGCCATTATTGCGTATCGTGCATAATTTATTGTATATGTTTGTAAGTATTTTTTTTATGTTTGAGAATGAAATAAATTTGATTGATTGATTGATTGAAAAGTGAGAGAGAGAGGGATGGAGAGAGAGAGAGAGAGAGAAAGAAAGAGAGAGAGAGAGAGCATTGACGGATACAGGGGGCCCGTTTCCCTTCCTGCGACAATGATACCTTTCTTACGTTGAGAAAATACTCTGTAACCCACGAAATTTCCTTCTTTTTTTCGCGCTATGCGCGGTTAATAAATTGAGTGCAGGGCTTCTCTTGGTTTGAGAAATTTCACAAAAACAATTCAGATTTTGTTATAAAACCGTTGGTCGTGAATTATAAAGTGGAACTACTACCAATTTTCAATTGTTTCTATCAAAAATACATGAGAAAATGTGTTTTGGAAAGTGAATATTAAAAGGGTTCCGCGCTTAGTGCCTGCACCCATCCCCGGGCTGCTTCATATATGAACTATCCATGAACACTTTATATATTATTATTTGAAACAAAAAAACCAGTTATATTTTACTTTTTATAACCGTTTATCATACCTCTATCATGAAAAAGTGAAACACTTACAAATTTCTATTTGTTTCTATCAAATTTTTATGAGAAAATGTGTTTTGGAAAGTGAATATTGCAAGGGTTCCGCGCTTCGCGTGGGAGGGGGACACCCCTCCCGCACCCACCCCCCTGGGCCGTCTCCATAAACACTTTACATATGAATAATTCAAACAAAAACACAGCTCCCACACACACACCGCCGCGTGCCTCTTCGCAGCCACCGTAACTTCAAAATCCCCCCGTACGGGGTCTGGAAAACGAGTTGGTAAAAGGGGGCCCGTAACTCGAAGGTTCCCCGTGCCCGCAAATTCTCTCGGCGGCCCTGTTAAAACACAACGGTTACGACCGGTCAAACAGGGTGCAAAGCTCGGAAACATGCATACGGCGTGCGTTTTCTCAGTTGTGTTAAAAACGCCATTTTCGTCGTCTGCTGAATTAATGTTGCCGGCGACATGAATATAACCATAAGGACGATATTTTGGTCTTAATTATTTCCAGTGAGGGCTTTTGTATAATAAAAGCTTTTTACAACCATGCAAAAATATCGATTTTGAAAAATCTGAGGGCGCCACTATTTTTCAAAGTGCCAGGGCTCTTTAATGTTACTTAAATGATATCCTTTAAAATAAGCTTTTGGGACCTGCTTTTTAACTTGAAACAAAATGGCGGCCAATATACCAATTCTGAATAAATATCGACTAAAATGGTATATTCCGTCGTAAATTGTACAGACACTCTAAATTTTCCATGGATATTTGCTTTTGATAGAGTAAAATTTAAATAATCGAACGAATTCAAGTGGCCGCCACAAACACTCATACATGGCGGCTATGGCGGTAGAAAGGATTTATTTATTGTAGGAGATTATTTCGTTGCTCTAAATGGTGTATATTGCAAATATAAAATCAATTATTACTTAACTATATAGTTACCGATACTCTTAAAAACAGCTGAAACCGCTACCACTTTCATGTAAAATAAACTTTTAGTTCATTTTAGTCAAAATGCAATTTGACCGCCATTTGTATTCTAATATGGCCGCCACTTAGGTGTTCTGGTGGTAGCTTAAACAATAATTTAATCATGCCTCATTAAGATTATAATTCAAGATATATCAATATCATATTATAACGAATAATGTTATCGTTACGAACTACTGGAAAAATGGCATGAGCTAATTGAGATATGACCTGGGATGTACAACCTTGTGATACAAACAGGCGTTTCCCAAAAATGTTAACACTCGCAACACAGGCATGTTGTAAATAACTAAGTACGCATGGGTCTCTTTTTGGTATGCTCTTAAAGCTAACTAAATAAGCTTTTATTTGTGTTTATTTCAGTTCAAGCGATATGTAGAACAACAGATATACTTCGTCAAAAAGGAGAGTACAAATTCGGATTGGTCGGATTTGCAGTGGTTACATTTGTAAGATTGTGCGAAACATGGTTTCTCTCCACAAGTAAGTGTGAAAACACTCACGATAAACATCTCTTCCATATTCTTAGTTGAAAACATGTTCCCAAAAACATTAGATTTGTCCTTTTTGCATTTAAAGATACATGCCTTCAACCAATTGCAGACTTCCTTTAGGTCGTTGTTAAAGAGACATGAGGAGATTTCCAGGAAGAAGCGCCCCCAATTTTCTCGAACCCCCGTTTTTACATATTTGGAATTGCTTACCAATGTATTAGATCACACCTGAAGTGAATAAGCCGAATAAGCCGTCTTTATGTATAAGATGATGATTTAGTTACTTCTGTCGTGCACGACGAAAAGTCCAAGCATGGTTTTTATGAGGGAACGATATGAAGCAGGCAAGTTGAAAACAAGGTTTGTGGTTTTCTTTTGCACCGGTTTGTCTAATAAACCTTCGAAACGTTCTCGATAGGTGGTCTACAACCGATCCAGTAAAATTTGAGAGAAATTCGTATCCTAAAAAAATCTCATCTTGTCACTAAATGTTTCCACATCTAATATATATGCTGTGAGACGACAATTTACAAATGCTGAGAGCATTCTAGTCTGCACTAATTTAATTTTCGACACGATGATGATGACGACGAGGACGTCAACGACGTCGGTGATGATCGAAACCAGAAATATACGAAGTTGAAGATTATCAACTTGATTTTGAAAATAAGCCTACACAAATAAACATTTAAAAATAAAACACATTCCAAAAATGTTAATAAAAATAACTCAAAACAACTCTTATGTCTTATTCTATAAAATAATCAGACTATCATCAGAAAAGATATTATATACACAAATTTTAAAGGATGACCTAAGACCTCTTGAATGGGCGGCATCCGAGCGTCAACTAAAACCAACCGATTAACTATATTCAGTAAAATTAACTTAATGTTTTGTACTCTTTTGCTCATAATGGCATCTAAATGGAAACGGTGCTTGCTGATGTTCCAAATATGAAAAATTTACTGAAAGTAAGTAACACGCGTTTCCAGTGATAATTTTTCAGTCAACAACGGTTTAACAGTATTTAGTTAATGTGTACTGCCAAATAAACGAGAGTAAAGAATCAATTGGCTGATTCGAACCGGCGACGTCTGGGAGTGCGAGACCATACTCTACCAACTGAGCTATCAGTTCCTGGTGTTGGTGGTGTCCCATAAGTGCCAGCCATCATCTTTTTCGATGAATCATCTAAAGTATTATATGTACTGCCGGATCAATATTGATACACTCCCATGAAAATTTTTAAGCATGTCAACACTACCTAACTACAAAGATCCTGATGTGGCATTGGAGAGAAGAGAGATATTCATCATTTACAATTTCATGAAAGAAAAGTATGGAGTGAAACAAACTCAAACTCCTTCAAACCAAAAGAAGACACCAAAAGACACGCCAGCAGAGGAGGCTAAGGAGACTAATAAAGGAAGAAACAGAAAGTTCAAACAAGCCGTGAGAGAGTCAAGACCTGAAACAAGAGATTGGCAAGATGAGGCAAGATTTCTTGAAATGATCAGATTGCATAATAAAGTGAGGAAGTTAGATCTGAAGCAGAAACAGAATAATGACCATGCTAAAGCCCAGGATCACTTCAAAGAAAATCCACACAGATATGCAAAAAACCTGTTGGACCAACAGAGCAGGCAAGGAGAACCTGAATTTAGTAAGGAGATAGCTGATAAGTATTTCAAGATAACATACAAAGATAGTAAACGACAACACCGTTACAACCCCCTCAGAGGGAGCCCAAAGCCCAAACGCCGAAGCAGAACTTCAATTGCAAACCTCCATCCCTTGCAGAACTAGAAGAAATTGTGAGGCACAAAAGGAAAAATCTGCACCAGGCACCAATGCAATACCATACTTGTGTACAAGAAGTGTCCACGGGTTCTAGCACAAATTCACCCCATCTTCAAGCTAATTTGGAGAAAGAAGAAGATCCCATTATCACGGAGAGTTGGCGAGGCTGTGTTGATCCCAAAGAAGATGACCGAACCAGACCAGAGCTGTTTAGGAATATCACCCTGACAAATGTGAGTGGAAAGATGTTCTTCCAAGTACTGGCAAACAGACTTTTATCTTTCATGGTGGGAAATGGTTACATTGACCAAGCTATACAGAAAGGGTTCCTTCCAGGAGGTAGACGGCTGTGTAGAGCATACGCAAGTACTCACGGAGACACTCTTAGATGCAAAGAGGAATTCAAAGGACATTGTAGTGGCATGGTTGGACCTAGCAAACGCCTATGGATCAGTTGCCCATAACCTCATCCAGTTTGCCTTGGAATGGTATCACGTTCCTTCCAGCATGCGTGAACTTATCTACCACTACTACGATGAACTGTTTGTGAGAATCAGAACTAGCAGTGGAAGTCAGAATGGTTCATGTACAAAATTGGACTGTTTCAAGGTTGTCCACTGTCAGTAGTATTATTCTTGATAGTGTTCAACCTATACTCCTAGACCTCCTCAAGACAAAACAACACCTGGGATACCAACTTCTATGATAGAAGGAGAGAGAAGAAAGGACTTCAGCTGAAGGCACTGACAACACACTTCAAGTGCATGCAAGTCATCAAGTTCACATCCTGAAGTACTCAGTTGACAAGGATACACACTATGTGTATGGCCATATCTTGGAAAGACAGAAGATGAAGAAGAACTGGAATGGTTTGTGAAAGAACTGGAAGAGAGAGAGAAAGACACTTGTTCCTCAATGAGCTCTGTAGTCGGTCGGTTTTATCAAAGGTGATAAAAGACTGGCCGAGATGAACAATAAGCACACAGGAACGCCCTTATATCTCTTGTCAAAGAAGTTACGGAAGAACAGATGCTTGTCAAACTCTACAGCATGGCACAGCAGGGTAGATGGTTGGGATGGACACTGCAATGCAGCTAGAATATCACATGGAACAAGCTTTTGTATTCATGGTCACCAGAACTGCTCAAATTCTATCTCAACTCAGTGCAGGACACATTACCAACCCCTGCAACCTGAAGAACTGGAGCAAGCAATCATTGGGATTATGCCCACTATGTGGATACAATAACTGTACCTTGATCCATATCTTCAACTGTTGCCAATATCCAATCAGAGCTGGAAGATATAACTGGAGGCATGACATGGTGCTGCGCCAAATCATCCACCACATTGCCCCAGCAATTGTTAGGGCAAGAGCATGTACTGGAAGAGGAGTCAGACCAATGTCAGAAGTCTGGAATAGCCTTCAAATCAGAGAAAGGCAATGCTTACGGGAATGTCAAGTGGTCAAGTAATGAGAAGCATGAGAGGATCCACTACTGTCAGGACTGGGAGATTGTTTGGGATGAAGATAAGAGTCCTGCAGTGTTTCCACCAGTAATTGTGGTAACTGCGAAACGCCCAGATATCACCATATATTCTATTTCTACAAAACGATGTGTGGTGATCGAGCTGACAGTCCCAGCAGAGGAAAACTTTGCACTTGCTAATTCCAGGAAAAATGCAAGTACGCTGATCTCTTACTAGATGTCAGAATGCTGGATGGGAAAGGGAAGTATTTTCCCGTTGAAGTGGGCTCTAGAGGCTTTGCCAACCAAACCCTCAGAGCATGTTTCAAATACTTGAGCCTTTCAAACAAAGAAATCAAGAAAGCAGTAGATGAAATCTCTAAAAACAGCCCTGAGAGCAACATTCACAATCTGGCTTTCAAGAAGCAACAAGATGTTTGGAAGTTGGGAGTTAGTAAAAGACCAGAAGTGCCAACAGCTATGCAGCTGGAGAGGGAGGGTCCCCGGGGCCAAAGCGCTTAACCCACCACCGCCCGTCCCAAGTCGGGGGCAGCTGCAAAGGCAGGCAGAATGGTAATGACAGGAAGAATTTAAGATCCTGCTTGTAATAATAACATCCTTTCATCTGCGCACATCAAATAAAGATGTCGAAGCAGGACAAGCCAGGAAGCGGCTCTAGACGGCCATGGTGTAAGTCTCAGAGGGAAACGGGCGTTTGATTACATTTACTGGATCTATTTTAATCACATGCTGATGGAAGGACAATTATAAACTTAACGAGAGGAAAGAATCGATTGGCTGAGCGGGATGCGAACCGGCGACCTCTCAATGGCGGAGGACCAGTGCTCTACCAACGAGCTATTCAGCCTGTGTTGGTAGTTGATCCCGTAAGTGCCAGCCATCAGCTATGAGCGTCACCACTTCCAATCGGCACGTAGTATAACAAATACTATAACATGGGTAGAGGGAATAGGGCACAAAGTGTCCTGAGGTACTGGCTATGGCCTATCAAGGCCTCACCATGGGGGTCGGGCCGGTAGGCCCGTAGCCAGTACCAAGAAAAATAGCGTGTTCGATTTTCCAGATATAAAAACCATTAGTATTGTTTTGTTACACCTCCATTGAGACTCTGGGACGAGGTTGCGGGACGCGGCTACTCGTAAATCTCGTAAAGGGAGGTATCACAAACTGTGCAAGAGCTATTGTAGTAGTTCTCATGTCCAAAAGAGGGAGGCAGAGAGAAATCAGAAAAAAGAAGCGGCGGCCATCTTTGATTTGGTTCAATATTGTGACAGTGATGACATTATATCATTAGAATAACATTTAGATTGTGAATCTCCAACCCCAAAAAATCTAAAAAGATGTATCATTTATGATTCTAGAAGCACTTTGATTTAGAATCATAATTCCAGCGGCGGCCATCTCGGATTTGATCAATGGCGCCTTTAAATGATGAAGTTGACATCTCTAATCTCCAACCCCCCAACAAAACCAAAAAAGTGTATCATTATGATTTTAACCTTTTTAGATTTAAAATTTAATTCCGGTAGGGACATATTGGATGATGGCGCTCAAGGGGCGCCATCAGAAATAAAAAAAGTAGATCTAGGGCAACATCTGGGGCCAAAATTGGTTTGCTTTTGAAAGGAAACTGCAAGCAAACACTTTCTATAAGTACTGCTTTTATTGGCAAATCTAATCAAGGCCGGAAATTCTGCCTCACGGGGGACCGCCATATTTCTTGGTTCGGGTTTCTAGTTTATCGGGGGGGGGAGGGAGGAGGCCTCGTGTAAATCGCCCCCATTCCTTGCATCTCCTGGTTGTCGTCAGTATGATTGGCTAGGTACCGCGGCAGGATTATGAATGCCCGTGATGCAATGAGTTCCTTGTTTCAGGTGGTCTGGTGCATGCCAGCGATCAAACCAATTGGGGTCCTAGTCACATTGTTGGCTGGAAGCAGACAAAAGGTGTAGCACGTAAAATTCAACCCACCCGCCCTATGTTGTCACGGGTTGGGGGGGGGGGGGAAACGGTTTGTTGCCTGTGGGTCGTTGAACACAAGGGGAAAGCCAAGCGGTATGAGCAAAAGGCATCCTCATGGCTTTGGTGGCTGGTGTGAAGTCACACAGCAACCTTGCCTTGCTCAACTCTTGGCTGCGGCGTTGTTTTTAGCGTTCAGGGTCTGGGGCCATCTTCTTTACATGGCCGAGTCCAAGCGTCAATCACAAAACTTTGCCTCATTATGAGGAAAGTTCTAACGTAAGGAGTGCCAGAATTGATCATGTTGATCCACCTTCACACAATCGTGCGGATGATTACTTAAGTTGGCCAAAACTCGGATACCGTTCACTTGAATTCTGCGGGTTTTGGCGTTTTCGTGTGTGTCATTAGGCAACGTCTGCTCAAGCCCAATCTGCAAGTAAATTGGTTGAGTTCGTACAAAAGGCAAACCCACTGGTGTAATTGTCTCTTTAGTCATGCCGTCGTGCATTTTCGTTAAAGGGCTCATCTGAGGACAATGCCCCTATCAGCCCGAACTAGTTGAGCGTTTGTTTCTTAATGGTGACGTTTTTTCAAAATTTCTCATAGGCTAATTCAGGGTGAGTCAAAAAAAAAAAAAAACTTGACCCAAATTGGGTCCCGCCATTTTGAAATTTTAAACAACAAATCTTAGGCATATGTGGTAATCCAGCGGAAAAGCCTTTCATTATCGTATTTGCTACAAAGAGAATTCATCGTTTAAATTATAGGCCGAGCTACAGTCCTTCGAATCAAGTAGTCATCTTTTCCCCCTATCCACGGATTCCCAATTGAATGCATGGCGGCAGTGGCGTACCTGACCGGGGGCATGCGGGGGGGGGGGCAAGTTGCCCCTCTGGCTCGCAAAAGCTGGACGATATTGACTAAAATATATCATTTTTCATCCCTCTTCTTCGGGAAATTTCGACCAATTTCAGCCTAAATTCGGCAAAATTAAAGTAAATTGTGCAAATTTTCGGAATTCAGACTTAATTGTGAGCAATCACCGGGACGATTTGAGACTTTTGGCCCCTCTGGCAGGACGACTTGGAATTTTGCCCCCTCTGAATCGCACCTCGGTACGCCACTGCATGGCGGCCAACTATAGTAGATTCCAATTGATGGAAGATTTATGGGCGGAGTGTGAACTTCGTCCATTACTCAAAATACAGGGGACAGAAATACGCAGAAAATCTTCGATTTCTTCCTCGCAATACAAAAGAGATCGATTGAAAGAAACTGGCCAACTACAAATAAAGTTAGGTTGTTCGTCCACTCAATACTTTGTATTTTATACTATGTGATGCATGGTGTGTCTATCGCAAGCCATAAAGGCCATTACGTATTGCCGCAACGCGTTGCGACATTTCGGCAACGCGTTGCGAGAAGTAGCAACGCGTTGCGGCTCGCGAATAGAATGACGCATACTGTGACGTAATTTCAACATTAGCACCCACAACGGTTGGCAAAGTTTCTAGCAAGGCGTTGTGGAAACGCACAACGCGTATCAAGCCTTCACACGCGTTTGCGACAGACATTTCACAAACAACGCGTTGCGAAGGTTCACACGCCATAAGGGTCATACCGCATTGCCGCACGCGTTTGTGAGAAAGTAGCAACGCGTTGCGACATTTTGGCAACGCGTTGCGGCGTCGTCGCAATCAAAAAATCATGCATTCTTGACGTATTTTCAAAATCGATTCACAGCGCGTTGCTGCAATACGTTATACCTTATGGCCTTTCACACTCGCGTTGCAAGCCTTCAACGCGTTGCGAGCTTCCACAAAACGTTGTAAACTTCACAGCGAGTTGTGAAGGCCAATAAGGGTAAGAAACGGTAGTGCACGCAACGCGGTGCGAAGGTTTGCAACGCTTGTGAAGGTTGCAACGCGTGTGGAGATTTACATTTTTGAAATACGGCACAGAATTTCATAATTTTGAGTGGCCGACACCGCAACGCGTTGCTGAAATTTCCGCAAACGCGTTGCCGAAAATGTCCGCAACGCGTTGCCGAATGTCGCAACGCGTTGCGGCAATAAGTTTATTGACCTTATGGCTTGTGGACCTTAGCAAAAGCGTTGTGAAGCTCGCACGCGTTGTGAAGGTTTTTGCCAACGCGTTTGCAAAGTTCTAGCAACGCTTGTAGTCATTTTGAAATCGTCAAAGAAAATCAGCTTTGGATTGCCGACGTCGCAACGCGTGCCCAAATTCGGCAACGTGTGCTACTTATCAGCAAAAGCGTTGAAAGAAGAAATACGTTATGACAATGTATGGCGTGCGATATGTGTCTTCTACCCAAGAATAGAATAGAAAGGAATAAATGGTTTTTAACCACATTGCCTGCCTCCTACCAACAAAGAATATCATAAATTTTAGGGAAGGCTTCAGTACTGTGTGTTTACAATGCAGATCTTTTATCTTCACTCTATCAAAAATCAGCTTTTCACTGAAACTAATTCCTGCATTAAGGTTTGCGCTTTCTTTGATCATTCTAGGGTGTGTCCGCCATGTGGAAATTTTAAACAACAAATATCTGGCATTGTGGTATCATCGGAAAGCCGATTTCATGATCTTTAATTGCGGCCAGAGATAATTCCAATCGGTTAGTATAGGACGGAGCTACAGTCCTTCCGAATCAAGTAGTCATCTTTTCCCCCTATCCAAGGATTCCCAATTGAATGCATGGCGCAGTGGCGTACTGACCGGGGGCATGCAGGGGGGGGGGGGGGGCAAGTTTGCCCCTCTGGCTCGCAAAAGCGGGACGAATATGGACCAAAATATGCTTTTCATTTCATCCCTCTCTGCTTCTCTTCGGGAAATTTCGACCAATTTCAAGCCGCAACTTGGCAAATTTTTGCAAAATTTCCGGAATTCAGAGTAATAGGAGCAAATCACCGGACGATTTGAGACTTTTGGCCCCTCTGGCAGGCCGAACTTGGAAATTTTGCCCCCGCTGATCGCACCTCGGTACGCCACTGCTGGCGGCCAACTATAGTAGATTCCCATTGATGCAGATTTATGGGCGGAGTGTGAACTTCGTCCATTACCTCAAAATAGGGGACGAAAGACGCAGAAATCTGCGATTCTCCTCCAATACAAAAGAGATGAAATTTAACGAAACTGGCCAACTACCAATAAAGTTACGTTGTTTCGTCCACTCAATATTTGTATGTTCTACTATGTGATGCATGGTGTGTCTATCGCAAGCCATACATAAAGGCCATAACGTATGCTCAACGCGTTGCGACATTTCGCAACGCGTTGCGAAAGTTTTTTTAAGCAACACGTTGCTTCGTCGGCCAATTAAATGCGCAGGACTGTGACTTATTTCAAAAATTAGACCCCAACGGGTTTTGCAAAGTTTCTAGCACCGCGTTGTGGAAACTCACAACGCGTTGCAAGCCCCCTTCACAACGCTTTGCGCATTCACACGCGTTTCGAAGTTCACAGCCATAAGGGTCATAACTATTTTGCCGCAACGCGTTGTGGGAGAAGTAGCAACGCGTTGCGACTTTTGGCAACGCGTTGCGGCTTCGCCATCAAAATCATCATTCTGTGACTAATTTCAAAAAATAGATCCACAACGCGTTGCTGCAATACGTTATGACCCTTATGGCCTTCACAACGCGTTGCAAGCCTTCACAACGCGTTGCGAGCTTCACAACACGTTGTAAACTTCACAACGCGTTGTGAAGGCAATAATTGGTCATAACGTATTGCCGCAACGCGTTGCGAAGGTTTGCAACGCGTTGTGAAGGTTGCAACGCGTTGTGAGATTTATATTTTTGAAATACGTCACAGAAATTCATAATTTTGATTGGCCGACACCGCAACGCGTTGCTGATATGTCGCAACGCGTTGCCGAAATGTCGCAACGCGTTGCCGAAATGTCGCAACGCGTTGCGGCAATACGTTATGACCCTTATGGCTTGTGGACCTTAGCAACGCGTTGTGAAGCTCGCAACACGTTGTGAAGGTTGCAACGCGTTGCAAAGTATCTAGCAACGCGTTGTGGGTCTATTTTTTGAAATACGTCACAGAAAATCATGATTTTGATTGGCCGACGTCGCAACGCGTTGCCGAAATGTCGCAACGCGTTGCAGCAATACGTTATGGCCTTTATGGCTTGCGATATGTGTCTACCCCAGAATTGGTTTTAAACATTGCCTACCAACAACATATCATAAATTTTAGAAGGCTTCAGTCACCTGTGTGTTATAATGCAGATCTTTTATCTTCACTATTCATAAAATCAGCTTTCACTGAAACTATTCCTGCATTAAGTTTGCGCTTTCTTTGAATATTCTAGGGTTTATGCCTTGACCATTGATTAGGACTATGAATGGCCCAACCGCTCAGGGTTGGCTAACATGGCTATATGGCCCTTGCACGGAATGTAAATTATATTGAATGGACTTTTGTTTGCCCTCCAGATCATCCAAGGATGTGAAGAATACAATACATGCACCGGTTCACCTGAACATTCAGCTATTTCTACAGGTGATTCCTTTGTATTCTCTGCATGCTTGGGTTGTTCTGGAGGCAGGTCTGGCCAAGATAACCTATTGACCTGCCGTGCAAGCGCCCTATAGTGCACATCATACCACAAATACACGGGACTAAAGTTTTTATATACTAATCCCCTCAATGCATACCTCCACCTACAAAAGAGTAGAGGCTATTCCACTATCAACTGGAATCTAGTATAAGCAAATGACTCCCACAAATGGTGACAAGGCTTTTTCAATGTTTATGTCAAATAAAGGGATGTTTTAAAGGTGTAAAAGCCAGTGATATTAATGGTAATTTTTATTTGTAACACTTTTCTCAAGATGTGCATTTTCTGGTCTCCAAAATAATAGACAATACTTTAAAATGTTGTCACCGATGTCTATTCCTTCATGGTATGATTCATTCAACTCCTCCAGAAACTGATACATGTATCATTGTTACTTGATTTTTCAAATGATTGTTATGAGTGATGAGGACGTAAAAACATTAAGAGGGCATCAATAGTAAATTTTGAGTGCACTTTGTGGGTTTAAATAGCGCCACATTTATTCTTCGTCAATTAATAGCCCGATTTTCTTCTGAACACTGATTTCCTTCGCTGAACGCCGTTCATTTTAATGTGAATCCGTGGACAGAGCGCAAACCCGACTACTTGATTCAACCGACTGTAGCTCGGTCTATACCTAACCAATGTGAATGATCTTTACAGCAAATTAAAGATAATGAACTAAACTTTCAGATGATATCACATATGTGTTACTTAAAAATTCAAAATGGCGTACACAATCCGGGTCATTTTTTTTTACTCACCCTGTATGTCTTAGAAACAACCGTCACATAATTTACTTAAAGGAAATATGTCATGATTCTGAATATTTGGAAAATTTGGTATGGATGGAAAGCTTAAGTAACGTAGATTACATATAAATCAAAATAAGTTGAAAATTGTCCACATTTTTTGAGTATTTTGCCCTTTTAATTTCCCGCCCAATAGCTCACTCGAAAACGATTCCGACAAATCCACATCGCAGGCAAATGTGACTTCAAAGTGATGACCATCCATAATTTAAGTCGTTGTGACCATCATAGCGCCGTGGTTCCACTTCAAGAATAATTAAACACACGAAATGAAACAAAATCTTTCCATTCCTGTAACTTTTTTTTCTAATTTTTATTATTAACTTTTCATTAATCCATCAATCTCAGTGTACAGCAATAACAATTCGAGTAACACGATGTTTTGGTCATCACTTTGACGTCACGAGGTTGTGGGCGCTTTGATCAAGAGGACAGAAGGTAGTTATTCACATCCTTTTCTCACAATCCTTCCCCGTTTTCTTCGTAGGTCAAAAAGCAAAATTAAATGCTCTTTTTGTTTAATTTTAACATCAAATTTGTATTATTTTTTCGGGAATTCGTGATGTATGTACATATATTTTATGAATGTCAGTTAAACTGAGCTTGACAAAATTCTTGACATATTTTCCTTTAAGAACGGAAGTAAACTCCAATATCCTATTGCAGTTTATTCCGTTTAAGACAGCCCGTCCACCCAATCCAGTTTTTAAGACATTGTCTAAGAAACTGTTCAAAATAACATAATAACAAAAAAGCCTATATAAATGAATTAACGTGACCTATATACATGACTTAAGTGAGTTAAGACAGTTGTCTAAAAACTGGTTCATAACACTATTCCCCAACAAATGACTAAACGTTAGTTTAAGACAGTTGTCTAAGAACTGTTCAAAGAATACTACAAGCAAAAATACTTAACGTGGTTTAAAGAAGTGTCTATGAAACTGGTTCAAAATGAACATTAAAAAACTTATTAAATAAAAATGAATTACATGTACTGTATTAAATATTTACCGGACTGCCATAGTCTAGCAAAAAAAGACAGTTGTCTAAGAAACTGGTTTCAATAACACTAATAAGCAAAAGAATACAGTTGTCTAAGAAACTGGTTCAGAGTCCACTATAAGCAAAAAAGCCAGTTTGTCTAAGACTGGTTCAAAATAACACTAATAAGCAAAAATAAAGACAGTTGTCTAAGAACTGTTCAAATACACTCATGATAACAAAACGACAGTTGGTCAAGACAGTGGTTCAAAATACACTATAAGCTAAAAAAAAAGTAGAGGAAATTTTGATATCAGATGAAAAATCCATTATATTCCCAATATAACGTGAGTCTTATAAGCAGCATGGCACCTTCACAAAATAATGAAATTTCTTCAATTGCTCTCAAATGATAGTCTAGGCCATTGGAAGAATAGAGATATATTTTACACATAAAAAGAACATACCCCAAAACAGATAGGGACTTGATAGGAGGATAAGACATCCAGGTAGGTAATTTGTAGGCCAACCTTTAATTTTTCCATTACCTTAATCAACAAATGTGTATATTACATGAATATTTTGACTCGTACTCACTGTAATTAAAACCACAAGCTATAGACGGTCAAACAGTGTGCATAGCGTGGAAACATGCATACGGTGTGCCTGTTCTTGTGTTTAAAGGCCATATTCGTCGTCCGCTGAATTAGCGTCGCCGTCACGCTAATTATCACAATCGTTTGTTTTACCCATAAGGAAGCTGAATTTGGTCTTAATCATTTCGGGTGAGGGTTTTTGTATATAAAGCTTTAACAACCATGCAAAATATCGATTTTGAAAATCTTTAGGCTCACTATTTTTCAAATGTGCAGGTCTCTTTAACGTTAGCCTATATACATGCCTTAAAGTGAGTTTAAGACAGTTGTCTAAGCAAATCTGGGTTCAAATAACACTATTCATCCAACAAATGACTCAACGTTAGTTTAAGACAGTTGTCTAAGAAACTGGTTTAAAAAAAAAATAAAAAAAAAAAAACAAAAGAATACTAACAAGCAAAAATGACTTAACGTGAGTTTAAGAAAGTTGTCTATGAACTGGTTCAAAATAACACTGATAAGCAAAAAAAGCAAAGAAAAAAAAGACCGTTGCCTAAGAAACTGGATTCAAATAACCACTAATAAGCAAAAAATACATTGTCTAAGAAACTGGTTCAAAATACCACTAATACTCAAACAACACAGTGTCCCTAAGAAACGGTTCAAATAACACTAATATGGCAAAAAAAGGCAGTTGTCTAGAAACTGGTTCCAAAATACACTACTCACAAAAAAAGACAGTTGTCTAAGAAACTTGTTTTCAAAATAACCTAATAGCAAAAAACAAAAGACAGTTGTCTAAGAAACTGGTTCAAAATACAATAATAAGCAAAAAAAGACAGTTGTCTAAGAACCTGGTTCAAAATAACACTAATAAGCAAAAAAGCAGTTGTCCTACGAAACTGGTTCAAAATAACACTAATAGCAAAAGACAGTTGTCTAATAAAGTGTTCAAAATACACTACTATGAAAAAAAGTAAGTAGTAGGAATTTTGATATCAGATGAAAGCCATTATATTCCCAAGATAGCAAAGCCCCCCGTATTAATGGTTAACAATCAATATCAGCACAGAATTGAATAAGTTTGTTTCCCACGGTACTTGATGGGGAGTATCTGTAAGTGCCAGGCTCTCGTATCAAGTAGAGACCACAAAGACCTCGACGCGGAACAATGCACCTTTAAACCTGCAATAGTCTTAATTATAATATTTCACAACTAGTTTTCTCCAAAATATGCATTACATCATCCTGCACCATCCACTTATCATCTTATGATGCAATCTATATCCAATATTATGCATCTGTGGTGCAATACCACAGTGCGATTAGCGCGTACCGCCCAAGACTGCACAATACGCAAAAATATTGGACAATCGGTCATGCAACTCTTCAAGCAAATACTCTGTTTTTATTAGTTTTGAAGCCATTTAAAACTATTTTTGTCAAGTCAGCTTCTTCTTGCATAATAATAATAATATTGGATGGCCTTTTTCGGCTGAAAAAAAAAAAAAAAAAAAAATTCTTAAGCAAAGTCCAACCTCTTGAAACAGTCTCTAAGGAGGTAAAGAGAGTCGCCTTGTGGAAAGAAAGACTTGCCATCAACCAAGTAACATCTATCGGTATTGAACCTGGTGAGCATCTCCCACCTGGAGCTGACTCCTCATGGGCTGAATGGCGATGCCTCAATAGATTGAGAACCAGAACTGGCCGATCTAAGGTTTCCTTGCAGAAGTGGGGCTATCTGGAAGCAGACCAGGATACTACCTGTGGTTGTGGAACAGCACCACAGACAATGGAACACCTCTTGGTCTGCCCACTGCTGGAGCAACAATGCACAAACAAGGACCTTGCGGAATTCAGTGAAGCAGCCAGACGTTGTACCCATCTCTGGCTGGATCATATTTGAGAACCACAGTGTTTGGACACGATAAGAAGAAGAAGGTCATGCAACTCGTCAAGCAAATACTCTGTTTTTATTAGTTTTGAAGCCATTTAAAAGAAGGGGTGATTTTCTTTGAAGCCATTTTTGTCAAGTCAGCTTCTTCTTGCATAATAATAATAATATTGGATGGCCTTTTTCGGCTGATAACAGAAAATATCGCCCTCGCCAAGAAAATATCGGGCTCGTCTACGACTCGCCCGATATTTGATCTAGGCTCGGGCGATATTTTCTGTTATCAACCTCAGCCATCCAATATTATATAAGTACGACGGTCATGGCGGTCCGGTAAGTATTTCTCACGGTGTAGTCTGTGTCACAGACTGCGCAAAAATATTATCTAAATTGGTACTGCTCGAGAGATTAACGGTATCAGTCCGTTGTAGAGAATGTGTGTAAATGAAACTAAATCTCAAATATCTCCGGAAAACGAAGGGGGTTCTATGGATGTTTTTGCATCAGAGGGTCCGTTACTATGTTTTGTTTTGAATCTGTATCGTAATTGGGTCTAAACATATAGAACCTAGTGAGAAAATTGAACGTTTTTGTCTGGTACTTCGGTTCTCGCAGACACGGAAAAGTGAACACGCAATCTCTACGGGCGCATCCATTTTTCCCACAATGCCTTTCGATATTTTTCCCGTCTTGAGAATTTTCAAACACTGTTTTCAATTTACGATAATTTTTTTTCCATTTAAAAACAGGATTACGTACTTACCGGACCGCCGTAATCCAATAGTTCATATTTTGCACGGTTACCAAGGGGGTGGCTAACCTCCGTGTATTCTTTATAGACCTCGGATTTTGTGATTTGGATATCATTGGATATAGCTACCTGCACCAACTGGGTTGTAACGTAACACCATTCCTTTTGAATTTACACCTTTCTGAATCAATAGGGGACCGCATCCACTTGCGTTAGATTAAATCTCCCCTGTTAATTTTATATTAACACAACATTTGGTGCTACATTTGGTGATATAACACTACTTGTGTTAATTTTACACACACCATAGACAGGGAGCAAAACGGACTACTTGATTAAATATCAGTAAGCTAGGTCTACATGTATACCTAACCGACTAATAAGATCAAGCTTTCCGTTGATTTACTGCATATGGTTGAGATTTTTGTTTTCGAAAAGAAACACGATGGCGAATACAAATAGGGTTGAGGTTTTTTTCTGACTCACCCTGTACAATCAAAGTTAGGACCATTTTATATAAGACTTGCGAATTTCACATTGTCTTCCCATAGAACACAATGCAAAAATGGGACCAAAGTAGGTAATGGTGTATCCTATGGTCAACAAAAGCATACAAAACACACCAAGGATAAAAACATTATACGAGCGAATACTTGGAATATTTATTAAAGTGGGGAACAAGATTAAGACAAAGTAAACTGAACCATAACGGCAATACAAGATATAAAAACAACAGAAATAGTGGGGGACTGTATTGCACAGATATTATGGGAGTGTGCAAATCCGGATAAATTTGTTAATTTTTTAGTTTTCTTATTTTGTGATTTTTAACATTTATAATCACAAAATTGATGGAAGCACTTGCCACACCCTTTCATGGCCCCCAGCTTGGATTTTCAAGGTTACACAGGGATAAAATTTTTAGAATGTTCCGATTGTGTTGAAAAGCGCACCATGATGTCTGTCTGGTTACAAGGATTCCAAAAAGGTATAGTTTTATACGACATGTGAACTTTAGTTTTGAAGTTATGGGGTAAAACTGTCAAACTGGTAAAAAAGTCCAATTTTTGGTTTGTCCAGTGGTCCAAAAATTAAAATTTTGCTCAATTTTTGTAAACTGTGTTCAATGGTTGGTTTAGCTCATAGATGAATCTAGGAGTTTTGCCTATCTTACGTGTCTGGTATTACCAAAATGAATGGGCGAATAAAGTCACAGCTATTGGCCAGGTATTGGATTCTATTGACCTGTGACCTATTTTGTTGGATACCGTGAAAACTAAGCATAACAGATAAGGCAAACTATTCCTTATTTCAATCCTTTAAGCTAGGGAAACAATTTGCACCAATATTAACTGAATCAAAGCAACTTTTAACTTTGACCCATGTACACACCAAAATTGACTTTTTCACCATTTTTACAGTTTTTACCCCATAACTCCGGAACTATAAGCCATAGATAGTGTAAATTATCCTTTTTGGAATCCTTGTGACCAGACCAAACACCATGGTGTGCTTTTTAACACATTCAGAACATTTTAAATTTTTGACCCCTGTATAACCTTGAAACTCAAGCTGGGGGCCATTAAAGGGGGTTGGCAAGTGCTTCCATCATTTATGGATTATCAATGCTAAAGTACTTGTGTGCAAGAATTCACAAATTTGATCCGAAGCGCCCACTCTTACAACTACAGTCCCTTCTAAAAGAACCACAGATACTGACTGAACGCAACGTCGATGTCATTTCCAAAACCTATATCATTTAGAAGGAATGTCCCTCTGATAATACTTACTACTGAATGTACGGGGGTGGGTGTCATATATGAAAATACAGAAACAGATTTAATTATTTTTAAATACCTATGGATGTCATTTAATCACACCCCCAATATGGATGTCATTTATCACACCCCCAATACACTTACTTTTCTTTCTTATTTTCCTCACTTTTTGCTCTACTCTTTCTTCGTTCTTCCAAAAAATAACCTTTAAAAATCCCACAACATCAGTGCTTTGATCCTCTGATCAGCCATAAGTAAGGGTTCCCCCAAAAGATAAGTCCACCCTAAAAATTCGAGGACATTTTGTTGCATAACTTCACTTAGAACTGGATGTTTAGAAATTTCAAAAAGTTTTAAGAGAGGAAACATTTGTCTCTGCCACAAACGTCGTTGCTTTTCAAAAAAACACTTTTGGCATCAACACACACACTCCCTTTTTCCAAAAATTATGTGCAAGAAAGTGGCACTTTACCGTATTCAAAGTTCTAAAGTCAAGAAAGTATCAATTAACAACAACGACTTCATACATCTTTATATTCATTGCAGGTCTGAATAAATAAGCTTAAAACATGAACGCATAGGCAAACAAATGGACAAACAAGACAAATATGCAGACAAACAAACAATGAGATTAGATTTGAGTAAGCAACACCACTCGAAATGTGAAGCAGATCGACACATAAAGGAGAACTGGCTCAACGCGGCATGGAACCACATTCATCACCAGAACATCAGCAAATTGGTAAACAGCATGTGTAAACACTAAAATGTCACCAGTGCAGATGGAGGAAACATTGACAATTGAGTCTCACCCTGAATGACAAAACAATTAAGCTTTTTTTGATTGAAACAGGCATTTGAAACAGGCATTTCAATAACTTCTTTCTTTCATAAAAAAGAGCAATATGCAAAGAAAAATGACTATTTAAAGCTTACACCTCATTCTTTATTTTCCTGCATATTTGTCTTGTTTGTTTATTTGTTTGCCCATGCGTCAATGTCTTAAGCTTATTTACTTCAGATCGCAATGAATATGGAAATGAAATCGTTGTTGTAAATTGTTAATTTCTTACTTTAGATCTTTGAATACGGTAAAGTGCCACTTTTTCTGACAACATCATTTTTGGAAAAATGGAGTGTGTGTGTTGATGCCAAACGTGTTGTTTGAAAAGCAACGACTTTTGTGGCAGAGCGAAATGTTTCCTCTCTTCAAATCTTTTTAAATTTTTCCAATTATCCAGTTCTAAGTGAAGTTATGCAACGAAATGTCCTTGATTTTTTTTTGGGGGGGGGGGGGACTTGGGAACCCTGTATTATGGATATGAATATTATTAATTATCAGAAATACATTTATTGTGTCTAACAACATAACCTAAGTACCTCAAGTCTATTTTTATAGGAGGTATTTGCTGTTATAGGGCATATTTTAAAATGATTGGATTTGGCTTCCATTTTGAATTTGAAGTATGACTTAATGTTGCAAGTGCCATACACTTGTTCATTGGATCTTATAGTATAGTTAGTAACTTCATAGTTTGATAATATATGGATGAATAGATAATTATTATTTATGGCGACACCATCTTGGATTTCCAAAACGCCCAAGGATGTCCATGTGGCACCCGGCAGTTATTCTTTTTACACACTCCTAATCTATCATTTTCAGCAAAAAATTGTGTATATACACAACTGTACGGTCACATAAACGTTATCTCTGACTAATTTAATGAGACGCTATTTAACCCCACAGAATTCTGTCACAATTTACTATCGATGCCCTCTTAACGTTTCTACGTCCTCATCACTCATAACAATCATTTGAAAAATAAACTAATTTGATACATGTATCAATTTCTGGATGAGTTGAATTAATTATACCATATGAAGGAACAGACACCGGTAACAACTTTATGAAGTTTAAAGTATTGTCAATTTTGTAGACCAAATATGCCACAAATTGCATAAATTCCGCACAAATTGAATGGTACAAATTAAACTTACCATTTAATATCACTAGCTTTTACACCTTTACGATACCACTTTATTTGACATAAACATAGACAATGCCCACAAATGCGTATTTATCATAAAATGGAGCGATTTTTGTAATTAGAATTGAGATCCTAGATTGTACTTAAAGGCCGACTCAGAGATTTCCCGATGAGGGCGCCCTCAATTTTCAAACAAATTGTGTTTTTTGCATGTGAATATGCATGTCCATATACTAATCACGTGTGAAATAGCTAAGCTCAAATCGAAGTCCTTCATATAGAAAATCACATCTTTGTTTAAAAATTCCGGATCCGGAATTTTGTTATACCACAGATCCTATGGCACTGATCATATTATACACATAAATGTTTATTGCCAATCCAACGAAAAATCCGATTCATCTCTAACTTTGGAATTGGGCATTCTAGGTGACTATCTTTAGTTCTAGTTGACTATTTTTAATTAATGTATTAAAAATTAATTCTGAAATTCCGGTCAGACTTTAACGGTAGAGCTGGAAATGCTAAGTTTAGTCCGTCCATGATGAAATAGTGCCACCTCAAGAAAATGACCTCTAACTTGACTTGCTGAAACCAATAAAATCAACTAGTAGATGAGCAAGATACGTACATGGCGTTATTTCAAGGTCTATTTGATATTGAAGGCCGTTTCCAGCAGCCGTGAATATTATCGGGACCACGATATTTAATATTCTCTAGTTACCAAAATCCGGCGTTTGCGACACATAGACATTGTGGAGCTTAAACCATTCACAGGTATAGTTTATAGCCCAGTTACCATGCACCTGTAAAAAATCTCATTTTTTGGAAAAGTTACAATTATCAAAAATTAAAAAAAATGTCTAATATTGCTTTAATATGTGTTATTTATAAAAAATCAAAATGTGCGGACACAATTAATCAGGGTCAATTTTTACTCCACCCTGTATAATGGCAGGGGGAATTTTAGAGGTTTGAATCTTTAATTTGTAATTTGTAAACAAACACAAGTCAGAAAATATACATCCATTTCATTGTGACTGCATGTTTTATTCTTCTAATTTGTAAGGGGTTTTGTTCGTTGAGTCATAAGGCATGTAGGTATATTGCTTTCACTCTCTCTCTCTCTCTCTCTCAGTATTGTGATACATGTATTAAGGAATTGGAGTAAGCGACACTGAATTCCTGCCCGAATGTGTATTCTTATAAATGTTTCCATCATAAACGATCTTAAACTCAAGGTTTTGATGGTTAACGGATGTCGTCTAGCATCTTTCTTACAGTATCCCTGATTGCTCATATCCATGTATAAATTTGAGTTACCAATCAAAATGTACAATAGTATGCCCTAATAGATAGTTTTGAAAAAAAGGTTATGATAAAAAAACAACGTACTAGCGGTTTTAGAAAATGCATAGTCGGTTACAGAAATACTTTAATAGCCAAATGTTAAGATTGAGGATTACCAAATTCTATAAAATGCCGTTTTTGTTTCGTTGTGATTTAATGCAATTTCCTTCCAAATTTATAATAAGGTTTAGGTTTACATTAGTTAAGAGGTTCCCAGAGTTGCTATCACGTGCCCCATTAAACATCGTAAGGACGCACATATTATTAAGCAAGATAAGCAAACGGTTAACAGGCTTAATAATTTCATGACATGGTGTAACAGATGAATCACCAACAAATGAAAATCTTCCATCAGAGGAGGGAATAGGTTAAATCAGATCTGTAACTGAAAATAGTGTTCCTCCATAAAAACTGATATAAAAACGGTAAAAAAGAATAGTTCTTGAACCTTAAGAAATACAAAAAGGTAAGATACAAAAATAAAAGCAAACATAGAAACAAGAACAAACAAATAAGTAAATAAACATTTAAAAAATAACATTGTTAACTCTCCACGCCAGAAAAAATTAAGGATCTGTGATTTTTAGAGCCTTTTCACGTAACGTGAAAACACCCTTTTTACGTGAATTTTTGGATACGGATGGTATCGTCTTTGTCTAGAAGAAGGACCGGGAACTTTGCTACCTAAATCTTTACATAATCTCTTTCAAATTCGGTCTAATCGGGCGAGTGAAACAGCTATACTTGGCTCCAGGGACAGAATATGTTTTAAGATCATCTTGAGCCTATACTTTTAATCATATCCCTCATAGCAGTCAACATTTCTGTAATATGATGCATCCAATATCTTCAAAACCAATATGTTGTCAGAATGTGATTGATGATCACATTTAGATAGCAAATAAATGTCTTCAGTCTTCCGAAGAATTCTTTTTCTGGTCTCACAGTTAGATCAATATTGATATTATCATCTGTTTTAATAAGAGGTTGTAATGTAAAACTATACTCTTCTGTGAAATTAAGCTTCCCCTTTTCTCTATATCTCACCATCCATATCCCTTCTCACCCACATCAGTTTGGATTTATTTTATTTTGCATCAATAATCTTCCTTGAAATCACAGAACATTAAAAAAGAAGCTTTTCACCGATGTTTCGTTGTCATGGTAATCAAAGCAGGGCAGTAATGAATTATTGACCTGATTAATGAAAAAAATATATCTCTTGTCATTGCAATTTTCACTAGATAAAGCACGGATACGTTAATCACAAATCGGATGGCAACACTCTTTTACATCGCGTGTTTTAAATGCAAGCACGTATGTCTGGGTCGCCATACATGTGCATGCATTAACACGGAGAAGAATTCAGCATTCGCATGGTTAGCCAAAGATACCTAAAGATAGAGAAAGGTAAGTTTTTTTTTTTTTTTTTTTTAAAAAACACCCTTTTTACGTGAATTTTTGGATACGGATGATATCTCTTTGTCTATGAAGAATGACCCCGGGACTTTTGCTACCTAAATCTTTTACAATAATCTCTTTCAATTCGGTATATTCGGGCAGAGTGAAAACAGCTATACTTTGCTCCAGGGACAGAATATGTTTTAAGATCATCTTGAGCCTATAATTTTAATCATATCCCTCATAGCAGTCAACATTTCTGTAATATGATGCATCCAATATCTTCAAAACCAATATGTTGTCAGAATGTGATTGATGATCACATTTAGATAGCAAATAAATGTCTTCAGTCTTCCGAAGAATTCTTTTTCTGGTCTCACAGTTAGATCAATATTGATATTATCATCTGTTTTAATAAGAGGTTGTAATGTAAAACTATACTCTTCTGTGAAATTAAGCTTCCCCTTTTCTCTATATCTCACCATCCATATCCCTTCTCACCCACATCAGTTTGGATTTATTTTATTTTGCATCAATAATTTTCCTTGAAATCACAGAACATTAAAAAAGAAGCTTTTCATCGATGTTTCGTTGTCATGGTAATCAAAGCAGGGCAGTAATGAATTATTGACCTGATTAATGAAAAAAATATATCTCTTGTCATTGCAATTTTCACTAGACGCATAACCCCCGCAGCCGCGAGCAAGTGGCTGTAGCCTGCTAAAACTAACACGGGGATCCGTCTGCTCATTCAGTCCACGGTAAGGGTATTTAGCCGGCTGACTTTGTTTTCAGTTTGTAGACTTATGGACCCATCTTTTTCACATTCATGCGGGGACAATTGAATATTAATTATTAAAGAACAATATACAGATGTTGAATCTTAAAAAGGAATTTTATTATGGGAATAACAGCCAATTTTTGGAAAAAATAAAGATTTGATGACGTCACGGCATTGATTGGTTTATTATTTTGCTTCGGGGGACCCATTCAGGTAAAAATGACGTACGTATCCCTACATTGGAAAAAGCAACCGATTATCGTCATCGTACGTCGGTTTTTGAATCAGTAGGGAAAAGGTAAATTTTGTACTGTTTAGACATAATACACGGTGTCTTTTGGAAAAAAATAATAGCACTTTGGGCAGAGAGGGTCATGTACAGACCTTGATTTAACATTTTTTTTTTTTTTTTTTTTTATCGCGTGTTTTAAATGCAAGCACGTATGTCTGGGTCGCCATACATGTGCATGCATTAACACGGAGAAGAATTCAGCATTCGCATGGTTAGCCAAAGATACCTAAAGATAGAGAAAGGTAAGGAGGTAATCAAGTAATAGTGTTTATAAAATAAATCTGTTGTTGTTTTCCTTGGAATTAGCTCTTATTGTGAATGACTCATCACATTAATAAGTGAATATACAAGCAAAAGAGTTCACTTGTAACGTGTCATACATGTTTATCAACATAAGTGTATTGAACATAATTATAACGGTTGATCTTGGATTTTAAAAACACATCCCAATGCACAGTATTGGTTGTGTTTAACTTCTTTGAAGACACTGGAAAATATCAAATATGGGAGTACCTTCTTGTATCGCGAAGAAATATAACGGGACATATTACGATTTTATGCTTAATATGATACTCCGTGTATATACCATCACGTAGTTATTTAATTTAGTACATAGCGCTTGTAATTTCAAAAGGCTTCAACACTGACCTTGCGTCGGTTGTGTATAATGGACACCGGACCGTGACTCCAGGGACTATGATTTCATTTAACGGGTTTCATCGTACATTTAGTAGTCAAATAATCGCTATAGAAAAAATAATACACGGTCGCCGACGTTAATGAAACAGGAAGAACGACAGAAAAATGATGTATGCATATGAGGCGGAACAAAATTACTATTCGGTGATTTTTGTGCTTATGTATTTAGTTATTTTACATTACTTTGATAGTTGCTCGTGATAATTGTTGCCTCTAGTTACAGTAACTATTCCACTTTTTTACATCGGTATTTCTTTAATCAGCAGTCATCCCTTATTTCTTACAATTACAAAAAGAATACGAAGAAAATCGATGCCTGATCTCACACGATTTGTTTTGTGAATTGGTTGCATCAAATGCATTTGTTACTGCAAAAAGAGTTGCTTGAAGACTCAGGATTTCCCCACAAAAGTGTCAATTTTTTATATTTTCACTGTTTAAATAAGTTGTTTTAATTAATTAATGCAATTTTCAAGAAAAAAAATTTGCATTGAAAGTGGCATTGTACCCCGTGTGCTATGAACATTTGTGTCCAACTGAATTAAAGGTATTCCACCCGATTATAACATATCTTGATAACTACAAGGTACAAGGTTTTAAACTGACATTTTAGGTTCGGGGGAGATAACAATATCTTTGAAATTTACATCTTCTAAGCTTTAAAATGATACATGATTAGTTTAGGATTTCAAAATATAAATTTGTTTAAAGGTCCTACTTCTGGTAAAAATTTCTTTTGTTTGCGATTGTTTTAAAATGGGAATATCTCAAAATGGCCAAAATGGCAGTTATAAGCTTTTAATTCTAACTCAAGAACTTTGTTTTTGTGTGTGTTTAACAGTAAAGATCATCGCCAATATACCTTAAAGGGGATAAGCAGCGATTTGCTGATTCGAAACATTGAAAAAATCATAAAAAATCGTATTTTGGTATTTTTGTTACTGGCATGGATGTGCTAATATAACCTGGTTGCTAAGTGGTTGGCTTGAAATCCGTGTATTAAAGACAAGGCAGTACTTTTTATCTGATTCTGTAATTTCTAAACGTGCGTATCAAAATTCCAACTTGACATTCCCCCTACAATGGTGAAGAATAGGGCACTCTACCCAGTTGACTCTTCACGTAACATTAGTTTCACGCTTTATTCCGTTGTCGTCTATGGAGCCAGAACTATAGCTCCTGTCGGACCATATCTCTTTAAGTTATACAGTGGCTTGTGTCTAAAATATCTTCAAGAAACATATCAATATGCAAGGCAGCACACCGACGCTACTTGTAGATGCATGTTAAAAGCACCATACAAGTCAGTCAAGGGAATTAAGGGGTCATTGAGGGTCATAATTGGGTCAAAGGCCAAATTTTTCAAATGCCCCGATTGAGCTGTACTTTGACTGAACATTGTAAGCACGGCATTCTAAACATGTTAAAGTACATTCGAGATGAAGTTGAAAATGTGATAAAGGTGATTGGAACTTTTTGATTGGTAATTGTAATGATGGCTATGACAAAATGGGTTTAATTCGTTAGTATGAGCATAATCAATACAAGAAAAGTATATTGCAATTACTAGGATGTTCAGTTAAGTGGTAAAATTCGGCGTAAAGTTACCTTGATCTTGTCAAATTGAATTGTTTGTATTCCCTAATTCGTACCTCAACCGTGAATAAAGTATTTTCAATTACGCCCACCCTCCCTCCCTTATACTGAAAAGGAGAAACATGTTAAAACAACAACCGTACCAAGGGGAGCACCGAACTCCGGCAACCAGTACAGGACGGACAAGCCAGTAAAATAGGCATGGAACGAAGAAGTGAAACAAGTCACATAACCTGATAACACATGTCTCATACCTCCCAAACATCAGGACCTGCATGGAATCTTCCAAACACGACACCCATCCTCCAGAAATTGCTCAGTACGCCAAGTAGAAAAATTCGTCACCCATACGCCAGAGGAAGGAAAACCGACGTCCGTCTGTGGCTTTTAGCGCGGATTCGGTCAGTGGCTAACACGCCTGACCAAACACTCCACAGAGCTCGAACACGGACCTACCTTCATTATGCAAATCGGGCGTTCAGCTAACCAATTGAAAATATATTATTCCAAATGTCGATACCTCAACCGTGAATAAGTATTTTCAATTAGCTACCCTCCCTCCCTTATACCTGAAAGAGAAAACATGTTAATACACACAACCGTACCAGGGGAGCACCGAACTCGGCAACCAGTACAGGATAACTATTAGCACCCCTTTCTCAGGAATTAAAGACGGGCAAAAAGGACATGACTATGAACACTATTTATACACAACCTGAAGTTATTAGATGTTATGATACCAACGGAATACATAATCTTGGGATTTTATAAGAAATAATTCTACCCTAAATTTAGGGACATGCTGCAAGCCTGCGTTTCATGGAATCAAGAACGTAACCATTTTAGCGGTCTCTGACCGCCGCGACCATGTTTTGAACAATCTATCGGGAAACAACCCTATGGGCAGCAGCCGATTCACCACCAGCTCTGCGGCTGTGAAGCCCAAACTTACGTGAATCCAGGCAAAAGGAAACTAATGCATCTTGAAAATCTCTAAACACTGCTGTAGGACAGCTGCCTGCTCTTCAACCTGTGTGAGTCCCTGGATTAACAAAATTGCGGCCTCTAAAGAGGAAATGTCACCGAATTCATCATTCTAATTAACCAGTCAAATGGTAAAATACCTCCTCAGCATGTTGACCGGGCAAAGAGGAGTACCAGTTGACACCAATTAGGGCCCAATGGCCCCCTTGCCTAAAAAAATACTGTCGTGCTCTTCAATATGAAGATATTAACATGGGATACCATGACGGTCAAGATCACATCTTCTATATTAATCAATTCAGAATGGGTAACAAAACCTGCCAAAGGAGATGAGAATCAGGGTGTAGAGCCTAATGTCAAGAAGGCTAGAAGAGGAACCAATTTGTCTACAAATAGCACGTACATCTCGACGGTCAAGGCTCTTTCGGTGACATAGGCTTTAGCCAAAACCTCTTTCAAACCTTGAAGAACCATAGACAAAAATCTTGGCATGCAACGGTTAGATACAACTAGGGATCGCAATCATGACGCCATTTTATAGCATAATAAGCTGTCTCAATACAGGTTATGTGCGTGATTTGATAGAAGTCAACAAAATAACGGGAAAATAACATCCGGGGGTTGGGCAGGTAAAGGCAAATACTACCCTTAGATATCGCACCACTTCTCCCATGCCGTTAAAAGGCTATGTTATGACTTGGTCACGTGCTAGCAGCTCGGGAAGCGGAGCGGAGACAATCTCATTTAAAGATTCAGCATATTTATTCTTCAGCCAAATCTGAACAGCTGATTACAATCAATGAAAACCACATGAAAAAAAATTAAATCTAAACCTTCCCAAAGAGGGAAAACGCAAAATAGTTGCTACACCACCTATCATTCATTCATATACTACCACGTAGCAAAAAAGCATAAAAAAAGCATTCGTGCTTGAAATTTCAACCGCAATGGCCATGCAGCCTGACTGCTGAATCGCCATACGGCTTTTAACCTCTTCAGATGAAGCCACACGGCTCTTAAACTGAGTAAACCCTTCCGGTTGATTAATAAAATACAATTTTCAATATTTAGTCACCAAACGCAGATCAAAAGGCATTAGCAATACAGCGCTAATGATGATCATACAGCGGTATTATTCTAGACGGCTAAATACAAAATTCTTGCCATCTAAGCGAATCAGAGTACTCACATTTTAGCAAGTGGGGAGCAACAAAAAAAAAAAACAGAACCCTTAAATTCCGCATTGCACGAAAAGCTGATGGTCCGAAAACTTATTCGGGCGTGGCCTTACTCTCAGAAAATGAACTGAATCAGAAACTAAAAGGGGCCAAAAACGGTGGACGAAGGCCAAGCTGGTACCACTAATGTACCAACTGTTTACATACCTTCACGTGCCTCAATACATCCCCAACTAAAGAAAGGAGGAAAACAAACCAATTATTTCTCCCGCCCAAGTTACATGAAAAAGCATCAACATGAGTGGTAAAAAAGGGCAACCCAATATTTTGAATTAAACCTGGGCCAATTTGGCATTTGAGCTCATCGCAATCTATCCAATGTATGGGGACCAAAAATACCATCGATGAACTGAAAAAATTTCCTGCGACACCCCCAATCATCATAATCAACTTCACGACTTATCAAATTGCCTGGATATTCTCATTTCCTAGGTACCCATTGTACATCCCCCCCCCAATTCTATATGTACTTCTACATGTAGAAAAACTTGCAAACTGAGCTCATGCAACTCAGAAAATCATGCTACCTTTTTGAATAATAGCAACCACCCTTTTATTATCAGTAAAAAAGTTTGACAATTCTGTGCTTCAATCTAGGGGTAAAAGGGAAAGGGCTAGTACGACTGCTTAGTGCTTCTCCAATGTAGAGCTTTATTTATCTCATTATCACTCCAATTTCTCTGCATAATTAAATCCCCACAACCAACAGACCATGGCACCCACAACCTACCTCAATCGCATCCGTATACACAAATACCTGGGGCAAAGAACCAAATACCTGGGGCAAAGAATATACTGAAAGTAAGCGGTTATTAAGGTTGGTCAATTCTGGACTTCAGAAAAATACTCTGAAAAGGACACCACTATATGAGTGGGTAAGGATACACTCTGTCCCAAGAAGATCTCTTCTTTATTATCTCATGATAAAAATATCTAGATTTTAACAAGGCTAATTCCAAAACAACGGGGTGGTAAAAAGAATTGATTTCCTGCAAACTGATGCAAGGGTTGCTGCCGAAACAGTGGTACGATAAATATGGAATAAACTATATAAAGTATCATCACTCCTTCTCTCAGTGACATGAAGTACACACCATTTGGGCATCCCATGTCAAATCCTAAACCAATCTAACTTTTGGGAAGGGAATCCAATGAGATTTCTCTACGTTGGGCACAAGAGGCCCGCTTGCCAATAAATCATTCTTAACTGAGGTGCAAAGACTGAACACAATGACTCGCGACTAGAACGACACCAGGCCATCGTCAAGAAATAGAACTATTAAAGAACCTTAGCACGCCCAAAACTTAACCAAAGGCTTCAAGCATTTGTAAAAACATATGGTGTGTTGACAAAACAAAAGGGAGAAATTGATGGAAAAGAAAAATATCTCGGGCGACCATCAGTCCCAAGAAAAACTAAATATTGGTTGTGATCAGGGAAATTTCTATGTGATGATAGCCCGATTTGAGATCAAAAGAAAAAAGAAACTCCCCTTTTTGAAAATAGAAATTGCTACATGCCAATCTCAAAAGAAATCGTCTTCTTGCCATAAAAATTGGTTCACATATTCAAATCTAAAATCAGCCTTTTCTTTCCTTGAGCTTGATTATAGAAAACTGATAAAGGATAACAATAGAGGGAATTGATGGACATTCAGAAACCCAAACCTTGTAAGCAAGAGGAGATGGACATGGTTCTGCCACAAATTCACTGGGAGTCAAGATGACAAATTATCTTAAAGCTAGCTGGCGGGGGAGTATTATCAATGGGCAACATAGAGCCCCCTCTTAAGTAACATGTCCAAAAAACAAAGGAGATGGCTCCAATACTGGACCAAAACTCAAAGGAGCTTTCAATCTTCTCATTAACTATAGGTGATACTGCGTTACCTTGCTCATATCATTACTAATTATCATATAACTCCAAATTGCCAGTGTGGCCGGACGCGTACACATTATCAAGCCAATCACTGGCAGTAGTACTACTAGTATCCATGGTAGATGTAGGCCTACTGCGAAAATTAAAACGTCACGATCACTCGGCAAGTTAACATTGACAGACCAGGTAGAAGACCTAAAACAAAATGTTTTACGAAAAGAAAAATCCCATAAGATTATTTACAATAAACAAAGAACCGAAAGATAATAATATACCTGTATTAGCATAATAACTACCAGCATCACACACAGCCCACACATGCAGGGATGGCATTCAATAAGATGGAAAATAAAAAAACTACGCCATATACATAACCTAAAACAGCTAGAAAGCGAACAATCAAACAGGCAAAACACTTAATATATCAACATTTTCACAATTAAATGCAAACCATCCGGTTATTAAAACATACCTTGGCCAGGACTGGCCGAAAACAACATTAATCCACGGGGTTGGGCGCCGCCATCTTGTTAAACCCACCGGAAGTAGCCTGTTTGTTGACAGTGGCGCTGACACAATTTCCTCCTCCAGTGCCCGGGTTCCCACAGGCGGAGCCAGATTGTGGGCTTTGGTTTCCATAAAACCCCCGAACCCAACGATGGCGGTAAGGGTTAAAACCAGGCTGCGAATCACTGTGTGATTGCTAGCCTCGAAAAAACCCTGCGCTCTCAGGGTTGGGAGAGTAGAAACAGCCCTTTTTAGTACGCTTAGCATTCTGAGAACTTTGGCTTTGCTTGCGGCGCTTGGACACAGCACGGGTTGGGCGGAGGATACGTTCTGTCCTCCGAGTACTGCAAGGTCCATCGCTGAGGTATTCAGACCATGCAGACCACCCTAATTTAAAAATAATAAAAGAAAGAACACTTGGTCCCACACCGGACATTAGAATAAAACTATCAATCTAAGTACACCAAAATGAGCAGATGGACACATCTGCACTCTAATACCGTAACCCCCGTACAAAAGAAAATATTCGACAGTAGGTGTCAACAGCTACGGATATTCCCGGGGATTATTTAACAAAGGGATCACAACACCCATCAATAAAACTAACCTGCATCACTTTTGTCGGCAAGCCGTATAAGCTTATTTCTTTCTGGTAGAAACTGCTTTTCCAATCTGTGGGATGAACGTGGGCAAGGTCAGAGACTTTCTGCTTCTCCAACTTCTCTAACAGAGAGGAGTTGAAATCAAATTGCGACTTGTTTTGTTTGCATTTAATTTGAAATGAGTTCGGGACGACTTTTTTCAAAGCTGTACTTGTTCCGAAGTACTGGCCAACGTAGTATCCAAATACGTTTTAAAATCAGAAAGTGCTGACTTAATCGTATCGCCAACCAACTGCACCGTCAATTGCTGAGGCTGTTGTTGGTGGTAGTGGTTTGAGGCAGTGGTGAGATACTTCTCCTTCTCACTCGATAACTGATGCGATATCAAGCAGGACGATCAGTACAACAGTTATACAACGACTAAGAAATACAGCTAATACAGAGAGCGAGTAAACTAGAGGTCCGTCTGTGGTGTAGCGCAGGATGGATTCGGTCAGTGGCTGACACGCCTGACAAAACACCACTCCACAGAGCTCGAACACCTGACCTACCTTCATATGCAAATCGGTCGTCTTCAGCTAACCAATTGAAAATATATTGTATGGGAATTAATGCCCACTAAAATAACCAAAACGGAAGATTCCCCAAATGGGGAACTGTACTTTTGCAGAGAAATTTAAAGATATGGCCTATTGAGTAGGAAGTATCCGACTGACATACTCTGGTCTCTCTGACCCATTTTGGGGGCTAAATACGGCTTAACAGGCATATCATGATTTTGTAACTCAGGAAATCGAAAAAAACTCATCCAGAATCAGATTATGTTTGTAAAAAGTACAGGTACCCCTCAACATACCCTGCACATGCTACCCCCAGAAGCCACATACACGCACAACAATCGGCCCATTTTAGTATTTCCTGTCCGTATACGGCCACTGTTTACAACACGTTAATTTAATGAAGATTCAATATCTTTGAACATGACATTTTTTTTCTTTTTCTGGCAATCTTCAGTTGGAAAAACTTAAAACGTTACTTATAGTATTATGCAGTTTTCACTTTTAAGCTATTTCTGCAAATTCAAATATTTTGCTCTTTGGATGAATCACTGATAGTGTCCTTAATCCAGCGGCCATGTCAGGAAGAAAAATTGTCCTGAGCAAGGCAAGGATCAGTCCGATACTGCCACATGAAGGAGGTAAGTAATGGTATACGGAATGAATATTTAGAATGAAATGACCCGATATCAGTGATAGAGTTTCCACAGGAATCTGAGAATCTGATTCTCGCAAAATGATAATGATCAGATTTGTGAGTATCCAAAAGAGTCTTGTAAACCTTTTTGAACGCAACACGGATTCTCTTATATATTTAAATTATTAAAGGTCCATGGTCCGATCGCTAATAGCCTCCTCCCTAGGGACCCCAGTTTTTCCCGGAAGTGGTCAAAATGTTTGTATCAGAGGAAAGCTACTATTTTTCTCATTTATCCTGTGAAATCCTAGGGTTAAAATGATGTTTGGTTTGGATGTTGTGAGCGAAAATATGCACAATTTTGGTCGACCAAACCCTGTGCACAAACAAGTAAACGACTGTTCCCATATTGATATAAAAATAATTGCTCAAATCGTAATTTGTTTGGGTAGTTACATTAAAGCACAAAATTACGTAATGGCTCGGTCAATCTATACAACTCATTGTAATGATTCTAACAAACGGTTTCACTGCAAAAGAACTAGTGTATTTATGAAATGCCAGCTTTGTGATTATATTAACCGTAATTCATCAACAGCTCAATGAAATCAATATTCACTTGCGACAATCATAGGCGACTAAGATGGAAAATTGTCGGTTAACGTACGCTAGGCCACGAGGCTACTGTATACTTGTAAGTCTTGGCTAAGATTTTTATTTAAAATCAATAATCGCTGAAGCCTGTGGCCACAGACGCGCGCACAGCGAGGTTCGAAGTCCTGCTGATTAAAGGAATATGCAGCGAAAATGCATTTTATTTTTCATACTAGCTTATAGGGTTCCATATCCATATCCATATCCAGGGCTTAAATCACTCACGATGGAGGAACCCCTCCCTAGAATGTTTCCACAAATCTCTATCTTTAGCCATTCTTGTCCAAATTGGACCAAGTTGTTTTGTCATTTCGTCTTTCCATCTGGTTTTGGACGTTCTGGCTTTCTGGTCCATTCTCTGGGGGTCCACTCTGTCACTCTGATGGTCCACCTGTTATCCTGCAGTCTAGCAACGTGGCCTGCCCATCTATGTTTGACACTCCTAATGCAGTCGATAATATCAGTAACTCCTGTCTGTGATCGGATCCAGCAATTTCTCTTTTTATCTTGAAGTCTGATGCCAAGCATGATTCGCTCCATCTTCCTCTGTGCAACTGCAATCATCTCCATCGTGGTGTTATTCAAAGCCCACGTTTCACTGCCGTATATCATAACAGGGAGAATGTATTCATTGAACACCTTTCTCTTTATATCCATACTTGTGTTCTTATTTTTCATGAGGTTTTCCACTTTTGCAAATGCTGCCCAGCCTAGTCCAATTCTCCTTCTAATCTCGGGCAGTAAGTCACCATCACGCATCACTGTCTTCCCAAGGTAGATGTAGCTGTTGACCTCTTCAATGACTTTCCCGTCTACAGTTATCTCGGATTTCCTGGTGTGGTCATTAAACATCACTTTGGTTTTTCCCACACATGCAGCGAGGTCCAACAGGTTGCTGGTGCTGTGAATGTCACTTAGCTAGCTTTCCAATTCCCTTATGGTGACTTGGCAATTCAGGATAATATCGTCGGCCAAGATTCGGTGGAGAGAGAATTTTCACCATCGATGTTGAGTCCTCTTCCTTCCCGTTTGACTCCTTATGATTGCATCTTGAAGGCATGAGGTTAAGTGTGTTCAGTTGTGTTCAATTCCATTATTAACTATTTCCAATGTTAGGAAAAACAAATACTAATGTTTGTAACATGTACATCGCAGTAGTAGTAATATAAGAGTAGGGTGTAGGTAAACCCTGACTGTTTCACAATCCCCCCCCCACAGTATAAAAAAAGCGGGACATGTTAGGACCCCGCCCCACAACCGTCTCAATGGACTTTGAAGGCTAAGAAGAAGCTATTTGGTACCAAAAAGCATATAAAACAAGTAAATAATTACGAGTTTTATGTCAAAAGGTACAGATCATGGTGCACCCTATCAAATGTTTTTGTGATTCGTTTATGATTTTTAGTTGTTAGCAAATCTAGTTGTTAGCAAATCCACTGCCTATTCCCTTTAAATAAACAGGCTACAATTCAACAAAAAATTATAGAATTTCTCAATTTGCTCTCAAATAATTGTATAGGACCTAACAAAAATGCTGTATCATAACACACATAAGACATATAGTATGATGCCTGCCAGTGGCGTAACAGGCGGGAGGTTGCCCCCCTGACGACTTTTGGCCGGCGGTCAAAAAATAGGCAAAAATCAGCTAAATCAGCCGGTTTTTTTTAGCCCTATGACCGGAAAAAAAAAAAAAAATGGCCTTTTGACCCCCCTGAGAGGGAAAATTCCCCAAGAATTGGGAAATTTGCCCCCTCAGAGCCGGGTGAGGCCCGCGAGTACGCCACTGTATGATGCCAAAGACTGCCTATGATTTCGGGCCTTTGTAAACAAATTGTATCACCAAATTATGTTAAAAATTCACGTATTACTTGAACATCAGGAAACATCATAATCATTGATTCTATAAGCCAAGGTGATGGACTCGGGCAAACCAGGTGTGCATACAAAGGGAAAATTTTATGTGGATTTCCTCGTGTTTTAACAGAAAAGTTTGAATAAAATGTTATTACAAAATTCTTCAATTTACACATAAAGGTGATGATTGGATTAAACATTTCAGGTGAGCGTGTAAACACATGTAAAAGCATTCCAACCATACAAATATATGGTTTGAAAAATATTGAGGGGCGCACTATTTTTAAAGTATGCCAGTGTATCTTTAAAGTACACGAGTCTCACGCGCAGACCAATCGTTGGTCTTACGCAGACCAATCTTGAGTATGCACGTAAGCCTAGGGGCCATGCAGGTAACATTGGTTGGAGTTTATTAATTTACAAACAAGAAATAAAAATTATGTATGAAAAATGCATTCAATGAGTACAACAAGCCTAGTCTTAGGTTCGCCAATTTGAGATGCTTTCCGAAGAACCTTTTAAGTCATTAGTTCGTCAAGCCATACCTTATGCCAAGGATGGCTTCTAAGTTCTAATGTGTTTTAACCTATGTACAAAATATACCGGGTTTGAAAGGGTTAGTTGAAAATATCTAGCAATGACTATCAATTTTAATTCATTTTATTTTGACTAATCATAATCACATAACATTTTTACTTTCGGAAGAAGACGGGTGTTAGATGATGATATATGGGTTCGTCAAAGTCCGTGGTGCGAAACGAAGGTTCATAATATACTGTGATGTTCTTCATTTAGTGCCGTTTCTAGAGATAAATGAGAGAGAGAGAGAGGAGGAGAGAGGAGATGAGAGAGAGGGAGAGAGAGAGAAACAACACTTATAAGACTTAGAGATTGTACAAAGATAAGGTTTAAGGGTGGTGTCTCGAATGAAACATCAGACCTCGAAACAACAGACCACAGACCTGGAAGTGATTTTTTGCTGAAGTCAACATTTTACTTCCGCGTCTGATGTTCGATGGGTCTGATGTTCGAGACATCCCCCCCGGGTTGTCTCGAAACATCAGACCTCGAAAATCAGACCTCAGAACCCGGAAGTGAAGTTACTTCGGGGTCTATGTTCGAGGTCTGAAGTTTCGAGACATCCCCCGGGTTGTCTCGAAAATCGACCTCGAAACAATCATGACCCGGAAGAATAGTGATACTTCCCCAAAAATTCGTAATTATAAATTGGCTGTTTTCAGCCGAGCAGAATCAGGTTCTTGGTACGCGAGTTGGCTTGCAGTGTGTCTTAAAATCGCTTAAAGATCGCCAAATATTATATTAAAATTGAGAATCGAATACAACTTCGGCGACCACTTTTCCCGTGAAACGTTCTGCCAGTATTTCCAATATGTACAAGCATTAAGGTGCACATAGTATTTACGCTATAGACTGCTGGATTGCACCTCACATGGTAAATTGGTAGGCCTGCAAGAGTAAGATAAAGATACACAAGTTCAGTACGAAGGAAGAACGCTTCCTCGTGGCATAAGATATCGCGGCAAATACTTGGGCTTCAGTGATTAATTTCACGACACATTGCGGTAAACTTACAATACTATAAGATTGACTCGCCTGAACTTGACATTGAAACTTCAATTTAGCGCGGCACCATAATTACCCGCTGCCAAGGTACGTGTGAGGGTCTATTGAATTTGAACAAATCAAACCCCGAGATTGAAATGTTTACTTTGTGGAAAATCACTTACCTGGTCTGAGGTTCTGTTGTTTCGAGCCTCTGATGGTTCGAGGACACCCGGCGGGAGTCTCGAAACATCAGACCTGAACATCAGACCCGGAAGTAACTTAGTCCGGGTCTGAGGTCTGATTTTTCGAGGTCTGATGTTTCGAGACACCCGGGGGGGATGTCTCAGAAAACATCAGAACTCGAAACATCAGACCCGGAAGTAGTGAAAATGGTTGACTTCGGCAAAAAAAAATCATTCGGGTCTGAGGTCAGTTGTTTTCGAGTCTGTTGTTTCGAGGGACATCCCCCCCGGGTGTCTCGAAACATCAGACCTCGAAACATCAGGACCAGGAAGTGAATTTACTTCCCGGTCTGGTGTTTCGAGGTTTGTGGTCTGTTGTTTCGAGGTCTGATGTTTCGAGAACCCGCTTTAAGGGGTAATATGGGGTTGGGAGGGGCTTCTAAAAATGAACATCTAAAATTTAAAATAAGGAAAAAATTACATTTTCTTTTGTTTTGTTTGACAGCAACGGAGATGCCATTCAAAAGTTATGGTTGAAAGTCCTTGTGAGATTTCACTGTATGTAGTTATGTTTCCTCAAGCTGCGATATTTATATATTTTTATTTTTTTTACGCTTTAAAAATTTATATTTCAAAAAGTAATGAAGATTTTGACCTCTATTTCACAATGAGTAATGAAAATTCAAGGTTTTTTTTTCGTAATTGATAATAATTTTAAAATAGCATTTCTAAAATATAGTAAAAAAAAAAAACAGTGTTTCTACGAGAGAAAATTGCCGCTATCTCAAAAGTAAATTTTAACGATATTCTTCGCTGCGCGCAATCGGATTTCTACAAAAAGATTATCTGTGAATGGGGATAAAAAAGTAAATGAAAGCATATAAATAAGACTACTTATGAACTAAAATAATGCACTAACCCATTGAGAAATTGATTTATGGGGCCTCAACCTAAAAAATCAAAGATAAATAATTTTTTAAGTTTGTATGCGCAATTACTTGTTTAATAGGCGCTCTTTTGTATTACTCTTTCTCATTATCCGGTAATGTCGACGATAGTGTTATAAATTACAGTATACTAATTTGCTCTAGAATTTATTAGTAAAAAATAATAGTATTTATAAAACATTTCGAAAAAAATTAAAAGAAGAAATTGCCCTATTGTTTAACATAGAAATAAAGAAAACAAAATTTCCCTGTTTTATCTGAGACAAAGCTGTATCTAATAATTAATTAGTAATGATTCTCAGTTTGGACAAGCTGCAGCAGTCGACATCGGTTAGAAAATAGCATGATTAGATTTTCCCACGGTGTAATTGATCATGTGGAGTTAACATGGGGTCTTAAAGGTGCTTGTTCGATGGAGTGTATTGGTTCTCTCCTTGAAATGAGAGCCTGGCACTTGCACATGGCACCCCATCAAGTACCGTGGGAAACAAACTTGCGGTTTTGTGGTAGACGCAATAATGAATGTTGCCAAAGGGGTGACTATAAAACAAAGACCCAAGACCCCAAAGACCCAAGGACCCCCTCAAAGATAAAACAAAAGACCCCATGCACTATAAAACAAAGACCCCTGAAAATATAAAACAAAGACCCCCTCAACTAAAAACAAAGACCCCATCAACTATAAAACAAAGCCCCTTTTTTATTCTTTTTTGAACTATAAAACAAAGACCCCCTCAACTATAAAACAAAGACCTAAAATTTTGAAATTAAAAAACAAAGACCCACCTAACTATAAAACAAAGGACCCCTTCAACTATAAAACAAAGACCCCTTCAACTATAAACAAAGACCCCTCACTATAAAACAAAGACCCTCTCAACTATAAAACAAAGACCCCCTCAACTATTAAAACAAAGACCCCCTCAACTATAAAAAACAAAGACCCAAGTCCCCCTCAACTATAAAACAAAGACCCCCTCAACTCTAAAACAAAGACCCCCTCAACTTATAAAACAAAGACCCCCTCAACGATAAAACAAAGACCCACCGAAATATAAAACAAAGACCCCCTCAACTATAAACAAACGACCCCCTCAACTAGTAAAAAACAAAGACCCCCTAACTATAAAACAACGGACCACCTCACGACTAAAACAAAGACCCCCCTCAATATAAAACAAAGGACCCCTGAACTATAAACCAAAGACCCACCTAACGATAAAACAAAGACCCCCTCAACTATAAAACAAAGACCCCCTCAACTATAAAACAAAGACCTCTCAATATAACACAAAGACCCTCTCAACTATAAACCAAAGACCCCCTCAACTATAAAACAAAGGACCCCTAACATAAAACAAAGACCCCCTCAACTTAGAAGAAATAAGACCCCCTCAACTATAAAACAAAGACCCCCTCAACTCTAAAACAAAGAACCCCCTAACTATAAACCAAAGACCCACCTACTATAAAAACCAAGAACCCCTCAATATAAAAAACAAAGACCCTCAATATAAAACAAAGACCCCCTCACTATAAAACAAAGACCTACCTCAACTCTAAAACAAAGACCCCCTCAACTATAAAACAAAGACACCCTCAACTATAAAACAAAGACCCACCTACTTAAAACAAAGACACCCCCTCAACTATAAAACAAGGCCCCATCAAAATTAACAAAGAACCCACAACGATAAAACAAAGACCCCCTCACCTATAAACAAAGACCCCCAAACTATAAAAAAAGACCCAACCAATTCTGAATTCCTTGCATACTCTCCATTCCAGATGTACGTTTGCATACTTACCCATCTTACTTCAGAAATGAAATTCCGCCAAAACCAACCTTTTGTCTCCTTAATTTTAAATTATGGGGATGGATTAATTATGATGACTAAAGTTAGTGTATAAGCGATACGCACCCTTTTCTCGTGATCTCTTTCAAACTTCACTTCATGGTACCGTAACTCTGAAAAAAAGCTGTTGATTTGCGCACTGTGATTTTCTCACAAGTTTCAAGTTGGTTTTTTTTTCGAGCTAGGACGAGATGTGCTGGTAGTGTCGAGGAAGTTTCGGGAATCCTATCATAAATGTGATTGAATGCAAATTATTTAAATTGGCAGTCCACGCTAAAGAACGATTTTACAGTTTAAAACAGGGGTGTGATTGAGTTTTGTGGAAAAATCCATTAATTGGTAAAAAATCCAGAAAAACAGCGTTACAATTGACCTAAAAGGCTTAAAACCGGGCTGAAATTAAATAAAGGCTGCGGAAATTTGCACAAAAAAATCCTGAAATCAGGAAAAATCCTGAAGCATCACACCCCTGTAAAAAATATTGAAGAAAAATTCTGAAAAAGCTGTTGTCAGCTGTAAACAAAAGCTTTAATAGTTATGTGGCGTTATATAACCGGTGTTGAAACAAAAAACAGTAGGTTCTGTCCAACTTGAAGATTACTCGCGGCGCGGCGCGTTGCCTATATGTCAACCCAGTGTTTGCAAATATTTTGCATAAAATCATAAAAATGCAGCTTTGTATCGACATCGTCAGCTCCGCTCCCTAAAAGCGTGTGTACAACATGATTGCGGATCACCTTACCGGATGCGCAAAACAGCCTTGTTTTGGCGCAATATCAGAAAAGAAGAAGTCATTCATAATACATAAAAACGCACGTGTTTGTACTCGACTCGATCAGCTCCGCTCTTGCATACACAGCTGTGTGTAACATATTTGGGGGTCACCTTAACGGATTGCGCCACAACAGCTACAAAGCACACTGTACCAGTGTGTAAGCTGTTTTGGCGCAATACCCAGCTGAGTAATTTGCATTTAACATAAAATGCACGTGTTTGTACTCGATCTAGTCAGCCTCCACTCATACAAGATGTTGTTTTTTAAAAAATGCTTTGGGGATCACCAAAAGCAAAATATTGTTTCACATTCTGTGCTTGTTCCTAGTTCGAGTCTGAGAAATTCTGAGAGCGATTATAGATCGTCGCCGTCGGCCATTGAGATTCAGTTCATGGTAGATTCAGTAATGCAAAAGCTGCACATTGACGATGAGGATAATGAAAATGAGCATTTACATCTCCAAAATAAACACGAATAAAACCGGATATCGCCAACGATAATAAAGAAAAAAAACGACTCTGCTCAGTGGCGTTACGTAGCCAGGATTTTGTTGAAGAGGGGGCACAGATTGTGAAAAACAAACATTTTTCCGGCTCGCGTTTTACCGTCGCCTCCAAAATGCAACATCACAGCCAACGATAAAAAGATAGTAGTAGGTAGTACTAGTATTGACCAATTAAGCAGTAAACCAATGTTATGAACTTCTCTGTATTTCATATAATGCCACCTAGCGCTCAAACCAACAGCTTACAGATTTTAGACAAAGGTACGGACCGGGGGTACCGACGGACCGTTATGTACCGACGGAAACATCACGGTTGGGGGGCACACGTGCCCCCTGGCTGCGCCACTGATTAGATAAGTTCACATATATGATTTCCAGCATATTCGGGCAAGTAAAGTTGGACCAGCTCTGCCCGATCAAAATAAATTGTATCTGAGCCTGGTTGAGGGGGTCTTTGTTTATAGTTGAGGGGGGGGGGTCTTTGTGTATAGTTGAAGGGGTCTTGGTTTTATAGTGAGGGGGTCTTTGTTTTATAGTTGAGGGGGGGGTCTTTGTTTTGATAGTGAGGGGGTCTTTGTTTTTATAGTGAGGGGGGTCTGTGTTTATAGTGAGGGGTCTTGTTTTATAGTTGGGGAGTCTTGTTTTATAGTTGAGGGGGTCTTTGTTTTATGTGAGGGGGTCTTGTTTTATAGTGAGGGGGTCTTTGTTTTATGTTGAGGGGGGGTCTTTGTTTTATCGTTAGGTGGGTCTTTGTGTTATGTTGAGGGGGGTCTTTCTTTGTTTTATTAGTTAAGGGGTCTTTGTTTTTATAGTGAGGGGGTGTTTGTTTTTTTAATTTTATGGTGTTTTTTTGTGTTTATAGTTGAGGGGCGTTTGTTTGGGCGTTTGGGGTCTTTGTTTTTATAGTCACCCTGTTGCGAAGCCCTATCCAATACTGTGCAATATTGATGGTTTTAACCACTAAAAACGGCGGTTTTTTGTTTATATCTTGAGAATTGAATGGATTTGAGGGACCAAATTTCAGGTCGACAACAATGAGAAAGAACGGCCTTTCAATGATATCAAAATCGATACTACTCCGGGAAATCAGGGGGGGCCCAAAGACGATCGGAACACGTACCTTAACACAGTGCGAACTTTAAAAACATTTCGTTTTGCATATTTTTTTTTTCAAACTGCTTTAAGTTGAGTAGCGCTGCAATGTTATAACTTAGTTATTTATACCATGTTCACACTCAAAGAAGCATATTTTTTCGAAATGTCTTACAAACGTAGCATTCATAGAAATGATAACATGACTTTTGCTGCTCGTTATCAAAGGAATAATTTGAGCGGTTACGAGATAATTGGAGAAGTTGAAAACATTGACCATTGTACACTGCAAAAAAACTGAGTAAAAAAAGGTCACACCCAACAATGATGACGTTTACTGAACAATGACTCAGGTTTACTCAACCTTGAATTAACAGATTTTACTCAACAGTAAGATCGTGTACCTTGTTAATCGCATTGAGAGTAAAAAAAATAACAGTGTAAAAAACTATAGGGGTAGGTCACTGGGGGGGGGGCGGGGTGCGCTCGATGGACTAAGGTTCCTGTGTTCAGATATCGGTAGTTGGGAATATTAGAATTCACAGCTGGTCTTGATGGGGAGACAACAACGGAATAAAACAGCAGCCTATGCATTCAGTCTGCACTAGTCTCTAATAGCGCTAATTTGCATACATGTGCGTTTCTTGCAGTGAGTAGTTACCGTACCCAGATAGGGGTGCCTAGTTCGTTTGATCAAAATGTGCTGAGCTGGGGGTCTATCGTTGTTCGTGGCCCAAAGCATGAAACGACATCGAGCATATATGTATTATACCATATCATAGCAAAGCAACCCAATGAAGAGGAAAGCAGAGCAAAGCAAATTAGACCAAAGCAAAGCATAGCATAGAATAGCAAAGCAAAGCAAAGCATAGCATAGCACTGCGTAGCCCGAGGTTGCTCTGGCTTTTTCCGCTACGATAGCCCCTACTATCTCCTCTCCCTAAGCCTGAGAGGCAGTTCATTCATAAAACCGGGATCATGTTGGGATTACGCTGGTTCCCGCCGACTTTGGTCTCATCACTTCATAACTGGATAGTCTGAGCCATACAAGGCGCAGGGCACCAGCATGACGTTGGGATTTTGTACGGTTAAGAAATCACCGTTTCAAAATCATTAGATTTTAACCATGAAAGGAAAATCAGTCAAGGAAACAACGTGCGTATAATATAAAAAATAATTTAGGACTAAATTTTCAATAAGTGCTGTATTTGTACTGATTCTGGATTTGCTTATTCCGCATCGGATCCGCTGCGCCCCATCCTGGTTTTAAAATAGAGTAAGGCACGTAGCGTTGTTAGGAGGTAGGTACGGACGACGTGCAACGCTACGTGAACGAGCTAAGCACTGCGTAGAATGGCATAGCATAGTAAAGCATAGCCATTCATAGCAAAGCATAGCCATTCATAGCAAAGCATAGCATAGCATTGCATAGAATGGCATAACATAGTAAAGCATAGCATAGCATAACATAGCATAGTGGCATATAATAGAATAGCAAAGCAAAGCATAGCATACCATAGCATAACATTGCATGGCATGGATTAGCTTAGCATTGCATGGCATAGAATGGCATAGCATACTGATATGCTATGTTAGCATGCTGTAGTGTAACACTAATCCAATTCATGCTAAAATGACATCAAATAAATTAGTATTTTAATACAAATTACAGTTAATGTTCTGAATAAACACCACAAATGTGAGATTTATACATGTATTGTTGAAAATTTTAGTCTAAAAATGTTCACTTTGGTTCCTTTGTGTAACCTCACAGCAGCCCTAAAAAAATCCATCATGTATTTCAAATTAATCATATCAACATGCACAAACTGTGACAGACATTGCTGTTGACAAGCACTGCATACACTTAACACAGAGCATACATCTGTTTTTTCAGCTTAACCTTATTGGATGCCCATCCATTATGACACCATCTAAGATGACCAAAACGAAAAATCTCATTTTTTATTCGCTAAATAAATAAGTATGGTGGATGATCTCTTGAAACGTAGGAAAGACAAAAATCTGAAATGGGCACAAGGAAACTCTTTCGTCTGAAATTACATGTGTGACCGAATTTGAATGAACCCTCCTAAATAATGAGTGCGAAAATAGAAATTGTGGTTTTTTTTAGGTAGGAATAAAAAATGAACACTTCATACACCAGCAAAAACTAGGTACTATAAGATCAGTAAGGCTTCAAAATTAGAACATTCTGTGTTTAGGTCACACAAGGTTTTGCTACGTCACGGGTATCATAATTATTAAAATTTACATGAATTTTTAACGTATGAATATCAGATTAATAGTTCTCATTCGAGAAATTGATTTCTCTTATTCCCAAATGTGTTATTGTCACGGGCGGGATGCCGGATGTGGGACAATTACCTGATTACATGAAACATCACATTTATAGTGAATGCATAAGAAGTTTTGTTACTTTTAAACCCATGTCATTGATCTGTTAAACTAACATTATATTCTTTATGATTATTTTAATCAGACTAGTCTCTGAAGATCATGGCAGCTAGAATCAGCGAGGAGTCCATCACGTGCTCCATCTGTCTATGCAGATATAAGCAACCAAGAATACTACCATGTCTTCATAGCTTCTGCCAAGGATGTCTTCTAAATTATGCACCTGTTGGAACCAAAACATTACACTGCCCAATTTGTAAAGAAGAATAATTATCCCTGAGGAGGATGTCCGGAATTTCAAATCTAACTTCCATCTTGGTAGTCAAGTAGACGATGCAGTTTACTACGATAATCTTTCTGAATGTTCAACAGAGGAAGGGAAATTGATGTGTAGCTGCTGTGACGTACAGGAAGAGGCCGTGGGTAGGTGTATGGATTGTGCGCAATTTCTTTGCAGTTATGGGCAAGAAGCCCATCGACGAATGCAAGGTCTTCGCGATCACACAATAGCTACTCTTGAGGAACTACGAAGCGGTAAGGTACGGGCACTTTCTCCAGTACACCGACAGCGGAAATGTAAACTGCTTCCTGATCAGAATGTAAAATATTATTGTCATACCTGCAAAGGAATGATATGCGAAGAATGCGTCGATCTTGACCATGATTACAGCAGTACTTCAGATGCAGTTTCAAAATGCAAACAAAACTTGCTCTACAATAGTCTGCCACAATTACTTCAAGTTGAACAGAATCTATCCAGTACGAGAAGGACTCTACTTCAAGTTAAAAGAAGATTAGACTACCATATTGCAAACGCAAGAGAGAAAAATGAGGAAGAAGCGGTTGCTCTTCATGCGCTCGTTCATAGAGAAAAGGAGTCGACGTTGAAGGAGATCAACAGCATTGGTCAGAGAAGGAAAGAAAAACTTGGTGCAATTTCAAATCAAGTTGAAAGTAGTCTTCAACGGATAGGTAACACCCGAGCACTAACAAAGAAGGCCATGAGCGAGCCTACTGATGAGGGATTTCTATCTTTGTATTCTACACTCAAAACAACGGTGGATCATATATGTGCTGAAGACATTCACAGGGATTATCAACCTGGTATTGAGTTTATTGCATACGTTCCCGAGCCGCAATTAGCCATTAAGAAAGGGAAAGTAGTTGAAGTGGCATTGTGGAAAATGCGAAGAATCATCGCGCAGGGGAACAAATCGCAGTTTCAATTTGCAAGTGGTATTGCTATCACGTTGAATGGTGACATAGTTGTGACTGACAGAGAAATGGCTGAAGTGTCTGTGTTTACGCCACAGGGTAAGCACAAACTCAATTTAAGCGTACCGGGAGGGTTTAACCGACCACGTGCTGTTGCTGTAACATCTGATGGGTTCATTGCAGTTGCGGACACATCTGATGTTAAAGTATTCGATGAACGGGGACAATATATGAGACAGTTCACGGTTCAGCAAAGTGACGACAGAGAAGTCACACTGAAATGCATCTCAACAATGAAGCACAACCAACAAGAATACTTAGTCGTAGGCGATTCTAATAACCGATGTGTCACACTGCACAGCATCAATGGTGACCTAAAGAAACGAATCAAACTTCCAGCGGAGCCAAACACTGTGACAACAAACAATAATTCTCAAATAGTATTCACTGAGAGCTCTCCTGGAAAAGTTTACGTGGTCAGTGTTGATGGGAAAGTGCTAGTAAGCTTTGACACGCTGGTTGAAGGCACGAGGACGAACGCGTCCGGGGCGTGTTGCGATTCCTTTGGTTCGATATATGTAGGGCTGATTTGCGGCACGGATGGCTTTGAAAAGATCCATCAGTATAGCAGCAAAGGGCGTCTCCTTGGATGCATAGCAAAAAACATGACGACTCCTCTGAATATGTTATTGACTAATGACAATAAAACACTCTACGTTGCTGATAAAGACAACATTAAAGAATTGACCCATGTTGAGTAAATCCACTCTAAAATTGGGTCGTACTGGAGTCTTTAACTACCAGGAAGTTTCCAGACAATATAAGTCAAATGAAAATTGTCACACCTGCATACCATAACCTAGCGCAAGGACAGTTCTCATATGAAATATTTGACTAATGGAACAAATCAAGTATTTGTGGGAGACAGACAGATCAATTTCTTATACTAAACCTGCTTCTTCATTTGAGAAACCTTCAAGGGCGCCAGTCCTGAACACGAGAAGATATTAACCAATGGTCTGACTTGTAATGCTATTCCCCTTTTAACTGATGACATGCAGTAATTGTATGTACACTCGTTCCAACGTATTGATTCTACACACATATATAACTACTCTTATATTATACACTAAAACTCTGGATAACCAAAACCTCAATAAGTTATAACAGTAAATATATGTAAATTATTCGGTCATCGCTTCCCTCTCTGACTATAATAGGCACAAGTATACATCGGTACTAACTGAAATAAGACCTGGACACCAACTGAATAAAGAAAGCACTTTTAAAGTTTAAAATACATCGCATCTGCTAAATTGAGGCCGGAATTTTGACATATATGATGAGCAGACATCTTTCTATTTCTAAGGTCGATTGTACAGGGCAAGTTGGAGTAGACGAAATGACCGAGTCAACATCAATCTATTTAAAACCGGATTTGTAACACTGGAATTTCATCAAATTGGAAGTTCTTATCGACATATTTGAAACGATTCCCGTGTGTTCTATCCGCCTGCAAGCTGGTTTGACGTCACCGCGTATTTAGCCTGCGTACGCACGCGCATAAAGAATGCGGCACCATGACGTCACTCTATAATGTGGTGTCAAATCGAGTATAATTGTGCTCAGATTCCCATGCAAAACTATAGCAAACAACCGCATAAAAGTGTGTGAAACGTATGTAATAAGTGTTTTAAGAAGTGAAATTCTTCAATCATATTCATAGATAGATATAACACGCCCAGCATCTACTAAAAGAATGGACCAGAACCGTTTTTTTAAAGATACAGATATCTGCGATCCGAGCAATGAGTAAGAAACGTAAGTCACAGCTAACTGAAATTTTCGGTCGCCCACGGGGAGGAAATTGTGTACATCTGGAATTATTGTAGCAATGCTCGCCAACCTCCGATATTACTACGTAGTATTCCATAAGTGCATTAAAAAAAGGTTGAGCTTTCAAGATCTGGCGTGGAACAGGTGTTGAAGTAATGATTGTCCGCCGTAATCATTGTCCAGCTACAACGGTAAAGAATAGGGCACTCAATTCAGTCAGCTCTTCATGCAACATTAGTTTCACGCTTTATTCCGTATCATCTATAGAGCCCGGACTGTGGCTCCCGGCGGACTATATCTGCTTTCACACCGGAACGCAGGATCATTTTTTTCGCATAACCAAAGCTGATAAACTCCATATAAGTAACATAAATATCAACATATTTGGTATCAGCGGAAAGTTTATTTTATTAGCTTGAATTTTTCTGCAAAGATCTTTGACATCAACTACTTATGGACTGAGCTACATTCTTTTGAATCAAGTAGTCGCCTTTGCGCTCTAGCCACGAATTCACAATTCAATTAAACGGCGTTCAGCGAAGCAACTCAATGTCCTGAAGGAAATCGCACTATTTAATGATGTCTAACCCCACATAATGTAGTCACAATTTACTATTGATGCCCTCTATACTTTTGTACGCCTTCATCTCTCACAAAAATCATTTGAAGAATAAATTAACCTGATAAACGTTTAACCTGATATCTGTTTCTGTGAGAGTTGAATGAAAACGTACCTTATACGAAAACAAAAACATTGGTGACAACCTTTCGAGGAAAAAATGTTCAAGTATTGTGTCTATTCGTAGACCAGAATATGCCACATCCTAAAAAAGGTGTGTTCAAATAAATCATATCATTTTCATCACAGGCTTTTACATGGAGTTATTATAGTAAATTGCAGTAGAAACGTAAAAGTCAATATTCTCAAGTCCATCCGCTCAGATTTAACATTAAACATAGGCAGTCACCTATTATAATTTTGGGTAGGAGCTTAACCAGACCTGATCGCCGGGGGGTGGGGGAGGGGCAAGACTTATAGTTGATGTCATTACACCACATACTAACTGTAAAATGATGTTTTATATTTTGACTGATCCTAATAACTTATACCGAATATCTATAACCAGATACGCAATATTATGCATAGGTCTATAATATCGATATCATACACCTGATCAATCATCACCTGATCAAATACCAGCAAGACCTATCTATAATATATGCCGTGGGATAGATGAACAGTCACTTGTTTAACATTCATTTACCCTCTTTTCTTTACTCTTTTGCCATTAAAGGCTGCAACTGATGAGTTCGGCATTAATATCATTATCCGCACGAACGAAACCGGTCTTGCTATACATCTAGCTACATAGCCTATTGAACTCTTACCGACAAGTTCTCTTAAAGAATGTGAACATGGTATTTTAATCATATCATGGGCTTATCGCAACTACATCCATATCATATCCTGTAACAAAGTGTCAAGTGCGTATGCGTCTTCATGTTGTAGTACATAGTCACCAGATCCAGAAAATACTATATGTTTTCTGTGTTTCTAAACTATGTCTTGGGCGGTCCCTTCTTTAATATACTTTATGTTAATACCCCTTTCTACCTTGCGTGGATCGGGGCGACTGCTGCGCAGAGAACTGGAATACGGTTCCGTGGAGTTTCATACCGAATATTATTGACACTTTGTTATATACCATCATCATGATAAGCCTTACAGATCGCCGGGGGGGGGGGGGCAAAGACTCAAGAGGCTTCCCGATTCCTGTACCATACAGTGGCGTAGCCAGGATTTTGTTGACGGGCACGGATTTGTGAATATATCGACAAGTGTAACGTACCGACAACAAATAATTTCCTGCTTGCTTCGTTCGCCAGTTGACCGACTTTTTTCGCATCGCCTCCGAAATCTGAAGAATTCCCCCTCTTCCCTTTTTTCTCTCTTCTTTTTTCCCCTTTCTCTTCTTCCGTCTTTTCTCTTCTTTCTCCCTCTTCCCCTTCCCATTTTTTGCTCCCTTCCATATTTTCTTGTGTGAGGGGGGCTTGTTCTGGACCGATTTGGGGCAGTGATTCTCTTCGTTGACCGCCGCGAATTTAAAGGCTGACTCAGAGATTTCCCGATGAGGGCGCACTCATTTTCAAACAAATCGTGTTTTTTGCATGCACACTAAGAGGGTCGTCGAGTGCCAAATTGTGTAAACACGTATTTCAATACGGAATAAATCGCAATCTCATCATAGTGCGCAGTTCACACTCCATAGAAAAACGTTTTACACAATTTGGCACTCGCCAGTTGTGCTAATGCTTGTCCATATACTAATCATTGTGTGAAATAACTAAGCTCAAATCGAAGTCTTTCATATAGAAAATCAGAACCTTGCTATAAAATTCCGGATCCGGAATTTTTGTTATACACAGTATCATATGGCACTGCATACTGTGCATAAATAGTTATCGCATGAAAACGGAAAGTCCGATTCATCTCTAACTTTGGAATTGAACATTTTAGGTGACTATCTTTAGTTCTAGATGACTATTTTTAATTCCTACTAAAAATAATTATATTTCAAAATCTCTGAGTCAGCCTTTAAACGGGAATCCGTGGACGGGGCAAAACTGGCTACTTGATTCAAAATACTGTAGCTCGGCCTATACCTAACCGATAGGAATGATCTTTGCAGCAAGATAAAGCAAATAAAATAAGCTTTCCGAAGATATCACACAATGTTAGGATATATTTACTTAAAGATGCAAAATGGCGGCACACCCAGGGCCCATTTTTACGCTCATTAAGTGAAATCAAAGAAAGGTTTCACTGGGATTCGAAACAGCAATCTTTCCCACTGTAGTCTAATACACAATGCTATGCAAACCGATCTGACAGCAAGGCGTTGTTTTGTGAATGTTGAATTATAGCTATAAAGCTCATACACTCAACTACCTTTAACAATCGGTTGATCGTGAACGTCGCCCGGTGATAATGAGATTGTTTTCTATACGCTTGCTTAAGCTAACAAAATAACGCTAGACGCTGCGTCAGAAAGTTATCACGCTGTTAGTGGACGGAACTCATAGCGTTATGCGGATGAGTTTGGAAAGTATGAGTTCGCCTTTCAAAAAATTATTGTGTCTACGCCTAGAGGCGACCACAGCTTTACACCTGGAAGTTGGCTGGCGAAAGCTACACATTTTGGAGACAAGCATCAAGTCATTTCATCACGTCCATATTCTTGCATTGATCGTATTTCGATAATAAACATGCAAATACAGGGTGACTCAATAAAAAAGTGAACCAATCTTTGGCCACTCTTTTGACATACTTCCAGAAGGTAATTTTCGTTTTTCTGACTCAATGGCAAAGAATACTTTTAATAAAGAAAATAATCGACAAATTGATGTACCAGAGACTAGTTATGTTATCTTATCTGAATGTATGTAAAAAATGGGTTCACTGTTTATTGGGTCACCCTGTAAAGTTGTAAGAGAACTTACTCTTCGAAAGTTGTTATCTCTATTGTACCAAAAAATCGCTGTGCCTGCCTTTGAAGAGTTTGTATTATTGTTTCGTGTGTATGTATATGCATGTCTGTATATCTGATGTGAGTAAAATGTATGTATAAATGTATGTATATATTAAAGTCGGATTTCGTGATCAGTAGCCTCGTCCCTGATCATCTGAGCCTTGGCATAAGTATTGTATGTTTGCCAATATTATGTTCACATTTTATCTCCACAAGAAATTAGACATTTCTTCTGGATTTCTGTCCTTAAACGGACAAAAATAAGAGCAAAGTCATGTCATTACAGTCAATCAGGAGGTCACGCCAACATGCGTTATTTTCTTGTACATGAGAAGACAATACAATCGCTGTGACCTCAATAGCCGGTCGAAAACGCTCTGGAAAATGTCCTGATTTGAGGTCCAAAATACCTGAATTCATTATAAAATCATGTATTATTGTTGCGGAATGTCAACTAAATATCTAAGTTGGTCTAATATGACGTGAAAGGGTGTTGGGAGTTAAAAGCAACGAATTAAAAGCGACGAATTTTAAGTTTTGAAAAAGCGTGGTCTCTGAAGTTATAGAAATCCCACAAAATTTTAAAGCATCCCAAATCCATTATTTGACATTGGGTTTTTTTTACTTACAAAAAAGTCTGTGTACGTGTTACTCTATCATTTTTGAGAAAGCGAAGACCACGGAAAATGTACAACCTTACATTTACTGGCACCATGGAATTGAATTCTAATATGCTGTAACGTGGGCCTTGTTTCCATCGATTTGAACTGCAGACGTGTGCAGGGAATGTGGACAATGGCAAGGTCGTTTGCCTATTGTATTTGTGAAAGCCCATGTAAAATGACCCTGGCCAACAATTGTTAGTGTGAACAATAGTACTTGGGTGACCTGCCGACTAACTGATTAACTATGATACAAACATTTAATTGGTATTTAACATCAGAATCAACTGAAATTTTATAACATTTTTTGAGAGGATGTCTGTTAAACCATGAACACAAAAGGTCAGCTACGAAAAGGTACACAACGTTTACAATTGGTTTGCTCCTTCCAAAAGGTGTGTATATCGTTAATCGTACCTTCTTCTGTTTGCGACCCTCATTAACCTAGGCTATTATGCTACCTATTCAAATTTACAGAGAATTGTAATGTTGCGATTGCTAGCCTATGGCGATAACATTTGGTTGATATTTCGTCATGTGAATGCAACAAGGTCCTAAGTGCAATAGCTGCCATGTGATACACCTGTGTGCTGCCATGTATTAGGATAACTCAATTGACCTTTGCTTGAGTCAGTGGCTCTTGAAATGGCGACACAGTTGCCTGGAGTACAATTTCAAGAGCTACTGACCAAAGAGTTGGCATAATAGTATGAATTTTTAGCAAATAGCAGCTATTGCACATGCGACCTTCTTTGCACTCAAATGATGATTTACGGGTGGCTTCAAAACTCAACGGCCGGTTGTTGGCCGGTTCTGTCCGGTTCGTTCCGATTGGAACCGGATTATTTTGTTTCTAAAAAATGAAACACGGTTTAACCGCCAAAAACCACCAGGCAACCGGTTGTTTGAGTTTTGAAGACAACCCTTAGTAACTGCATACACACAGTAAGGCTTTATTCGAACAAAGAATATAGCAGTTTCGTTTCAGAAGAGATTAAGTGTGTTTTTTGCCTGTAGTACCGACGTAGCGGGAGCCGAATTCTGTACACCTGTCAATCAAGTACTTTGCTCATGGTGTACATCTATGGTAAGCCAGAAATGTCACAACGTATTGCCGCAACGCGTTGCCGAAATATCACGAAGCGTTGTTGTGTCTGCCAATTAGAACGAATTTCGGTTCAATATTTCAAACAAATATACCCACAACGCGTTGCGAATCATCTAGCAATGCGTTGTGGAATCTCACAACGCGTTACGAGAATCTACAACGCGTTGCGCGCCTTCACGGCGTATTGGCGAGCTTCACGTCTCGTTGTGAAGGCCCGCAATCCATAAGGCTCACAACGTATCTAGTCGCAACGTGCTGTGAGAAATTCACAACGTGTTGTGAAGGTTGTGAAACCTGTGACACGCGTATCGCAAGCCATGAAGGCCATAACGTATTGCTGCAACGCGTTGCGAGAAAGTAGCAATGCGTTGCGACATATCGGCAACGCGTTGTAACATTTCAGCAACGCGTTGCGGTGTCGGCCAATCAAAATCATGAATTTTTGTGACGTATTTCAAAAAAATAGACCCACAACGCGTTGCTAGATACTTTGCAACGCGTTGCAAGCTTCACAACGCGTTGCGAACTTCACAACGCGTTGCAAGCTTCACAACGCGTTGCAAGGGTCCACAAGCCATAAGGGTCATAACGTATTGCCGCAACGCGTTGTGAGAAAGTCACAACGCGTTGCGCAATTTCGGCAACGCTTTGCATCATTTCAGCAACGCGTTGCGACATTTCGGCAAAGCGTTGCGACATTTCGGCAACGCGTTGCGACATTTCAGCAACGCGTTGCGGTGTCGGCCAATCAAAATCATGAATTTCTGTGACAAATTTCAAAAATATAAATCTCACAACGCGTTGCGACCTTCACAACACGTTGCAAACCTTCACAACGCGTTGGGTCTATTTTTTGAAATACGTCACAGAAATTGATCATTTTAATTGGCCAACACCGCAACACGTTGTGAAATTGTGGTAACGCGTTGCTACTTTCTCGCAACGCGTTGCGGCAATACGTTATGGCCTTTATGGCTTGCCATACACGCGTTGTGAAACTTCGTGTTGTGACTTTCTCACAACGCGTTGCGGCAATACGTTATGACCCTTATGGCTTAATGCCATAGCCGTCGTCATGTGTGGCCATTATTTTATGGGGTTTGTGCCTCAGAGTTGTGAAAGCAGATTTTGTTCACCGGTGCTGTGGGCGATATATGCAAAACACTAAATCGGTTACGACATCTTAATACTTAAAACAAACCTGTAGCATGTCAAAGTGATCATCATGATAATGTGTAGTCTGTCAAATGGCTGTATCACCTTTACTGTTTAGGATTTTCTAAACATTGATAGGGTATTTTTGGCATGATCAAAGTCATAGAGCACACAATGCCCGTGATACATAAACATCTTACACTCCCACCAACTCGTCAGATATTGGCAGAAACGGCTTGAAAAATTTTACATTTTCTTGTCACATCAGAGGCACTTGGGAAGGAGTCTGCCTTCTAACGAAACTTGTTACGTTTATAGACTTTGGTTATTTTGAATTTATTATGTAGGCCCAATATTGTACCTTAAAGTTATAAAGGCCTGCATATTTATTTTACTTATTTGCTTTTAGTTTTCTTTTGGAGGTAAACTTGGCTCTCCAATACAAACTGATCAATGCACATTACCCACTGATAAATACCTCGACCAGGTAGGGAAAAGGCGTGGGGCTATGTAAAATTCATGAGGCAAAGGTGGGGGGTCCTGTAATTTTACGTTCTTCCTATAGCAAGAGGGTTGTTGTAAATCTGCCTATGTCAATTTAAAATCCTCGCACCCCTCACCCCTTAATAATGAATGGTCCCTTAGTAGCTCTTAGTACGATTCGTATTCAAACAACTAAGACCCATGGCAAAGACTTACGTTGGATTAAGAAAACGGAAATGTTCTGCTTTTGTTTGTCTGAAATATACGATTCATTAATTGTATATGTACCGTGAAAGTTCCTTAGTGCTTTATTTGTGCTTTGAATAATTATACATGTATTATGTATGTAATGTCCAAAGTCTTTTCGATTGTTTTGATCATTGTTAACCAAATTTAAAGAGCCCGCAAATATCTCTGTTTTGAAGAGTGCATGATGGGAAGGCACTCTCCATCATGGCTGCGCCCATGAAGTGACATCTCGATACGGTCTTTTACCGACAAGTCGGGCGAAAAGTTCAACAACGTCAAGTGTACCCTTTTATACATCGTGGGATAAGTGAAATATGGTAGCGAAGAAATTAAGAGTGCATTAAAGATATAATTTATGCTAAAGACATAACTTTGGAGTAAGTGTGGTTGTCGTAACTTAGCCAGTGAAACCTCGTGTGTGGCATTGGTGTTGAATTTTGATCCCATGACAAGTATGAAGCCCTTGTCGCGTGAAAAGCGTTCGATTTAGAAATGGAGAGTCAACCCCGAAACACAATGTAGCAACTACATTACAGTAAAAGACCCTCGAAGGTTATTAAGTGAAATAAAACCCCAGAATAAGTAAACTTTGAGATTCTGAAGAGTGGAAGTTGTCTTGATTACATGTGAATTGTGAACCAGTCCAACCAAGTACATGTGCGTACATGATCATGCAGTGATCACAGAAACTATTAGAATAATGAAATGCATGTGGAATTGGTGTTATGGCAACAATCATCGAAGGATGAAAACCCAGCATTAGCCCTATAGTGTGTTAAATCAGATTCGTAGCTTGTATTTACAGGAATTATCAAGCTAGCCCATCCATGTCATTGGGAATGCGTGATTGTGAACCTGAGTGAAAAGCCTAGGCCTGCCAGTGCCTAAACACTCACACGGTAGACAGTACAGTATTTATCGTCATCAAGTAGTATGATCAGCAACCATAAACTAAGTGAATTTACCATGTAACTCCATGTGGGTGTGTATCATTGTGGTGCATGAAAATAGCTGTCCCAAGTGAACATCACAGGTGATTTCCCAAGCATTCTGGTGCATGGAAATTAGTATTATTGTGAAAACACATTTAAAGAGCATTGCTAAAATTTGAAGCTAGTGTTTTCCATATTGAGTCACAATGAATCGGGACAAGGATAAAAGTGAAAGTCAGTTTCTCGAAGAAGTGATAGAAGTCGAAGAAGCACAGAACAATCCATGTTGCTCGAAGCTGCAGTAAAACGAGCAGAACTGCTATGAAACAGAATGCCTTAGAAATGAGAGGGAATATAAGCAAACAAGATAGAAGAGCTGCGCTGGGCGAAGAAAAAAGAACAGTTGGGAATAGAGGAACCTTGGCAATTGCCAAATGCAAAGTTAAATGTCATGCAAGTTATGCGGACAGAATCAAAGGTACGCCGAGCCGAGGATATTCCCTTCACAGTATATGGAAACGCACATCGAGGGTTGACAAGTTGCAAGAAGATCATCAGAATGGTGTAAACGCCAGTATTATTTCTGGATGATGAATTGCCATCAGGAGAAACAAGTGTACGAAGTGAAGTATTCAGTCCAAGAAAGTGCGGCAACAACAAGTGCAGAAACGAGTGCAGATGCAACAGAACCGCTGAATGAAAAAGCCAAATCAACAAACCATCACAAAAATTGCCAGAAAAAAAACAGAACCAGCTGCATGAAAACGCCAAATCAACAACCGCAGCCACAGGAATTGCCAGAAAATCAGAACCAGCTGCAGGAAAAGCCAAATCAACAAAAGCAGCAACAAAAAAATGCCAGCCCAACAGAACCAGCTGCATGAAAAGCCAAACCAACAACCGCAGCCACAAGAATTGCCAAAACAACAATTGCCGCAACCAAAAATGCCTCAACAACATGAAAATCAGCATCAGATGATGCAGCAACAACAATTGAAGCAACCAGTACTACAACAACAACATATAAACCACCCTACTGATAAACAGTACAGACAGGTTACATGTAACCAGATGCCAAATAGCCAGTACCATACGTATTGGCCGACAGACAACCAGTACAGCCAGTACAGAAGCAACTGGCCACCTGGTCAGTCTACAAGTGACTTGCCAACCTTTGAACAGGGCACAAGACATATATTGCCACATAGTCAGCAAACAACACATGTGTCTCCAGAAACTGGTACCCAGTTTACTAGCCAGCAGCAACCAATGTACCAACCTACCAACTACCCGCTACCGGTCAACCAACCACATGTGCCTGCAGAAAACCACATACGTGTGAGCCAACTACACGCACCTGTAGCCAGTGAACCAGTAGTCCACCTACACAGCAACCGTGTACCTGTGAACCAACCACACGCGCCTGTAGCCAGTGAACCAGTAGTCTACCCACACAGCAACCGTGTACCTGTGAACCAACCACACGCACCTGTAACCAGTGAACCAGTATACACACAAAGCAACCGTGTACCTGTGAACCAACCATACGCACCTGTAGCCAGTGAACCAGTATACACACAAAGCAACCGTGTACCTGTGAACCAACCACACGCGCCTGTAGCCAGTGAACCAGTCTACACACAAAGCAACCGTGTACCTGTGAACCAACCACATGCACCTGTAACCAGTGAACCAGTCTACACACAAAGCAACCGTGTACCTGTGAACCAACCACATGCTTCTGTAGCCAGTGAACCAGTCTACACACAAAGCAACCGTGTACCTGTGAACCAACCACATGCACCTGTAACCAGTGAACCAGTAGTCTACCCACACAGCAACCGTGTACTTGTGAACCAACCATACGCACCTGTAGCCAGTGAACCAGTAGTCTACCCACACAGCAACCGTGTACCTGTGAACCAACCACACGCACCTGTAACCAGTGAACTAGTAGTCCATCCGCATAGCAACCATGTACCTGTTATCCAACAACACGTACCTGCACCAAGTGACCCAGTAGTAGTTCTGTTAGACAAACTAATGGATTTACAGAAAGAATCAGCATTACCAACACCAGACATAGATACTTTTGATGGAACTGATTTGTTAAAGTTTCCATTATTCATGAAGAATTTTAGAATGCTGGTAGAGGAAGGAACAAATAATCCAAAGAGAAGATTGGAACTTCTCCAAAAATACACAAAAGGTGAAGCACATCAGCTCATCAAAGATTGCATATTGCTGAATGATCCAACCCAAGCATACAATTGTGCAATGAAACTCCTGCAGAAAGACTATGGAAACCCAGTAATATTAGCTACTACCTACAAAAGAAGAGCAGAAAGTTGGAAACAGCTTACAGGCGGTGACAAAGAAGGGTTGAGAAAATTTGCCATATTTGTGAACAACATTCAAATAGCAAAGCAATCCAACCCAGAATTACTTGACATGGATGGATTTGAATTCCTGCGTGTATGGCCGGCAAACTCCCTGTACCACTGCAACACAGTGGATTAAGAAGTAGGAACAGCTGAGAAGATCTGAACAAAGAACACCAGGCACTTACGTGAACTTTTCTGACTTATCTCTCAGTTGTCACGCAATGAATGACCCAGGATTCAAGGCTTGGGATAGCAGGGAATAAGCCAAAGGAAACCAAATCCCATCACCCCAGAAAAAGAAGAGTGCATTGCTACAATAGTGAAGAGAAGGGCAAATGGAAAGTGAACAAAGAAAAGCCACAAACAACAGGGAAAAATAGGCTAGCAAAACAGCCTTGTTTTTATATGGTGGAACAATTTTCAACACACAAGGTACATAGTGAATGTAGAAAATTGCAGCATGTCAACAAGGACAAGTCGGAACACTGCAAAAACAGAAAGGCCTATGCTTTGGGTCTTGACCCGGGGGGGGGGAACCCCCCCCCCCCATATGAAGAAGACGATTGGTTACTAACCTGATTGGGCAACATGTACTAAATGTGCGCAAAACATCACACAGATTTATCTTGATATCTTTATCCAATGACAGGTAGTACCAAAGAAGCCAAAAGGAAGCGCCAACAAAAGGATCACCCTCAGGCCATGCTAAATGAAGTGTGGGACATGAATGACTGTGGTACCGTAATGTGGGTGAAAGCACAGGACATCATCTCAAACCTGTTAAAAACTTATGCTTTGCGTTGTGATACTGGTTGTGGCAACCGTGTTTGCTGCCAAAGATCTACCCACAGAATTAAACCTCAGAGTCAAGAATGTAAAGCTATTAGTGCAATGAAAACCATCACTGATGAGACCACTGTTAAAAAACAAGCACTTTGCAGGAAGGATGAGTTACAAGGTGGACGATTGATGTGATTATTTATCGATTTGACAGAGGTATGCATGAAAGAAGACACCATACCAACATCAGACCAGATATTCCAACACAGAAGGCCATGAAAGAATGGAGCCACCTGCAGTTATCAAGCTCCTGACCTTTAGCGACAGCACTGATGAAACATTGTGTTTGCATACCAAGAGAAACAATGATGTTGGGAACAACGCCCAGCTGCTACTCAGCCATTACACCATTATGGCACCATAGGTGACATTACGCCCATAGATCTCCCCTTGGTTGGCGGGGTATGGTCTCCCAGGAACAAGATATGCAGGATATGCCTGTTAAATTTCTGTAACACCAGAAGGGTGACCAGTATGGAGAAAGCAAATGACCATTTGATGCACAGATTAAGGAAATACATGAATATGGACTTTGTGGAAAATGTAAAGATTACACTCTGCTGCCATCCAGGAAGATAGACGTTTATGGAGTTGATTGGAAGAAAAAACAGAGCTGAAAGGTGGCCATTATGTAGTGCCCTTGCCTTACAGAGGAAAGGTCTGTAAAATGCTCCGATTAACTACAGTCAAGCAGGCATGGTATGCTAGTGGTTTGAATAAACGACTAAAGAAGAATGATCAACTGCATGAAGAGTACACAGAGTTCCTGGATAAGCTGATCACCAAAGGTAGCAGAGGAAAGAACGTCCTGTCACTCAATTCCCAGAGAAGACGGAAAACGGTTTGGTATGTCCAGCACCATGCGGTTAAAACACACACAAAAGGGAAATACGAGTGGTCTTCAACTGCCCGGCTACCTATAAAGGCTCATCATTGAACAGCAGTCTTCTCCAGGGACACGACATGATTAACCGCTTGGTGCATCTGCTGCGCTGGAGAAAGGGCAACATAGCCATACTGGCGGATATAGAAGCAATGTTCCATCAAGGCAACATAACACCAGATGACAAAGATATGCTACGCTTCCTGTGGTGGCAGATGGAGAATTGTCCGTGACCAAGAGGTTACTCGCATGTACAGTCAGTGCACAATTTGGCGCCATATCGTCCCCACCTGTGCCAATTATGCTTTAAGAAGATGTTTGCAGCGGATCCATGCTGTTAAGCAATGAGTATGACCAGAAGTGAAATTGCAATTTTGCATGATTTCGACGCTAGATGATTTTGTGAAATCAATGAATGATTGCAAGCTAAGGCAGTGAAGTAGTAGAAAGCATTAAGAAGATTTTAGAAGAAGGTGGATTCAGACTCACCAAGGGCTAGAAATAGTAAAGATGTAATGGAATCAGTTCCTGAAGGGACAGAGGGCAAAGTAGCAAGAGATCTGGAGTTCAACCACGACAGTGTTGTACCAAAGAACGCTTGGAGTCCAGTGGAACGTGCAGACGATCAGCTGCAGTTTGATATCGATGAAGTCGACCCACAAAGCCACCAAGAAGGAATAATTATCAGTGATGAGCAGCATCTCGACGTTTGGTATAACAGCACCCTTTGTCTTACAAGCCAAGAGAACCTACTGCAAGACTTATGTAGAGCTAAAGCAGGCTGGATGAAGAGGATTTCTAAGAACCAAGAAGAAATGATCAGGTGTTGTGTGACTACAAGTTAGTTGAACTGGAAAGTTGACAGAGTTCCATCCAGTGGATTGAACAGATTGATGAAGTAGGGAAATGCATCCATTCTCAGAATCATGTGAAAAAAGTATGTAACTGTGAGCTAACTGAGATTGTGAGCACACACTGGAAAGGTGCATTGCTCATTTGTCATGGGAAAGCTAGGTGGAGCCATTGAAAACAAATGACCATCCCCAGGTTAGAGTTATCAGCAGCCGCAGTGAAATTGAATAGTTTCCTTGAAAGAGAGCTGAAAATGAAACTGGATGCAATCCATACTGGACAGACAGGCAAGACAGTGCTTCATTACATCCCAGGGAGCAGGCCCAGATACCACACATTTGTTGCCAACCGTGTTTCACTGATCCGTGAACAGTCAGAAACATCTCAGTGGCATTACGTGACACCAAGGAAGAATCAGCTGATGTGGCATCGAGAGGTGGAAATTAGATGAAAAACCTACTCCAAAATCAATTGTGGATCTGTGGTCCCAAGTTCTTATGGGAACCCAGAATTTCAACCATCTACATGGTCAGAAGTCAAGGGACAAGAATTCCGAAGAAGTCCTTGATAAGGATCCAGAAGTGAAAAGCAATCAGTGAACAAAGTGGAGATACAAGAAATCACACAGAGAAATCAAACTACGACCAAAAGTGCCTAGATGCCCTGAAGATGCTGTGAACAAGATAATTCACAACTACTCAGACTGGGTAAAGCTCCAAAGAGAGTGGCGACTGTTAAGAATCAAGAAGTTCTCTCAAAAAGAAAGGCCACAAAAAAAAACAACAGACCAAGTGACAAAATCCACCAACAGAAGACAACCCCCTAAATGTTCAAGAAATGATGGAAGCTGAAAGAGCTATTGTGAATCATGTGCAGCATATCAGTTTCCCACCGAATAAAAGTACTGACAGGAGCACAGACAGTGGAAGTCTACAAGGAGATATGATAGAAATGTGATGACATGACCTGCATTAAAACAGACAAAGTCTGAAAATCAAACATAAACTAAGAAGCATCACGAAAGGTAGCAGGAACAGCAGCCTTGCCAGTTGGATCTGAAGTACACATGGTTCTGTATAGTCGGAGGAAGAACTGAGGAATGCTTGCATTCCACAAACATGCAAACACCAATGTCCTTCCAAAGAGCACAATGTGTCAATTTTATTAATCAGGCCACACCATAAGAAGAAACAACCCTCGATCATCAAGGTCGCAATATCATGTGACTTGATGAATGAGACAGAGGCTTTTGGATCTGAGAGGTAGAGCTGTCTGTGTGAAATCTGCCTCAGTAAATGTGAAAACATTGCAAAAGATCAAACGGCAGCAGAGCGGGATCTCAGAAATGGAGACTTGCCATCCAGCAGACTGAAACCAGATGAACCACTTTCAATAGGATGGACATGGGACTTTTCGGTCCTTTCGAAGTACGGCAAGGTAGAACTGCCCGAAAAAGAACGGTGGTTAATATTTACCATGTGTTCAGCACAGAGCGGCTTGCAAATCGAAGTCGCCGAGTCAATGGATACAAGTTCCTGTTTGTGCTGTACGACGTTTTGTGGGAGACGGGAAAATCCCAAAGAAATATATTTGACAAGGACAACTCTAGTGAGCCACCAAAACAAGGAACTCAAGGCCAATCCTGTAGAAGAGTTGAACCCAAAGACGATCTCGGTCAAAGGCGCCAATAATGGCATTGAATGGCATTTCAATCCCACTTCTGCGTCCACACCACGGAGGGGTTGTGGGAAGGGAGAGACAGGTTCGCACAATTAGAAAGATATTATGTGCAATGCTTGTTGAGCAGAACATTAAGAGCTATAGAAATGATGAGCAGCTGAGAACATTCACTGTGCGACAGTGGAAGCAACAATCAACTCAAGACCCACTAACCAGATTATCGGTGACCCCAATTTAACTTAAGATGGAATTCAGGCCACAGGACTAATGTTACTCCAACCAACACAGCATACCACACCAGGCGTTTTGACCCAAAGGACAATATATGCCAAGAGCAGCTGGCGTCAAAGCAGTATATGGCAGGATATTTTCGGGAAACGATGGATGGGGTCAAAGAATACATCCAAGATTACAGAAAAGGCAGAGAAATGGCTAAAACCAACAAAGAAATATCCAGCCAGGTGATGTGGGTGCTCATTGTTGATGACCAGGCACACGTAAACAGTTGGCCTTGGTCTGGTTCAAGAGGCACACAGAGACAGGCATGGGCTGGTCAGAAGCGCCAAGATTAAAACAAATTAAATTACCCTTACCAGGACCTGTGGACCAAACTTTGATGTTATTAGAATGCGATAATTAATCCATTAACCAGTTGTTTCTGCGATAAAATGCCCTGATTTCAAAGTGAGTATCAAGGATTTGGAGGAAGCCTGAACTTAAACTAGTGGACGCAAGGGACATCCATCTGGAAAATTGAAGTTCCAGTAGTTTGCCCACACCTTCAGTGATGACTGAATATGATTTACAATCTGTACATGCATGTCAGCAAACCAGTAGAACTACATGCCTGTTTTATAGGTACAGTCATGCATTTTGGAATTTTACACGGCAGACGGACTGCCAAATCACACTGTGTGTGAAAACTCAAGACACTGTGGAAGTGAATAATGTTAATGGGGAAAATGAAATTATCCATGTAAGCTGTGGTAATACACCAACTGACTGAACGGATGTGTGAATTTGTCAGCTAAACTTTCAGGTAACGCAGGAACCTCTTGATTAGACTTCTCGAGAAAGCAGTTGTAAAGTTAGCATGTATGGTCATGCATTGTGTGAGTTAGGGTTGTCAACAGGTGTGTCAAGCGCATCATTAGCTTGGAGTGTCAGCGTTGTGAAGTGTGACAGAGCAACATAGATTGAACTGTAATAGCATTTGAAAGATTACCAAATCCTTGGACCAATTTGTGAACAGTGAAAACTGACAGTTTGGATATTATGAAACCGTTTAGGCTAATACACACATATGTGGCTTGGCAAATCAAGCAGAGATAGTTTGACCTAAAAACACTGTGACCAGCAGTGTGAAATTCACTGCATAACATCGAATAATGTTAATTTGCCAGTCCCACAACAGGGTGTGTGTTTCCTTCGGAACAGTCGATGAAATTATTTGTTGTTACATAATCATGACCTCACGTAAATTGCCAGCACACAACCAGGGTTGTGTGTACCATCGGAACAGTCAATGAGAAGTACATCACTGACTAACGTTAATTTGCCAGTCACACAACAACAGGGTTGTGGTACCATCGGAACAGTCAGTGTAAATGCCAACTCCACTATAATGTAACAGAAGGATATTAAATATGGACATCAGGCGCTTTATTTGGAATTGCTGAGTGACCAGGCTTGGATTTTGAGGTGGGGGGTATTGGGTCAACATTCTCAATATATCCAACTTATCTATGTGGGATCAGGAAGTGATATGGAGGAAACAGGACCAATTCAGAAGAGGATTTTCTTCACCAAAACTTTGAAATAGACCTTAGCGCAGACTGACAAAACTGAAAATTCAGAAATCTTTATCATGGTGCAAAATCTCCATGTCAACTATCTGTTGCCTTCTTAAATTTGGTGACATTATATAGCGTGTAAGCTTTACCCTTAAACCAAATTTGACTAATAGAGTTGTGTCAGAGGAAATGAAAATTGACACTTTTTCTTTGGAACCAAGTTTGATCTTTTTGTGAACGAAGCAGTGCATGCTTAAGTTTGAAATTTTGTGCAACATGGAAAAGTTTAACCCATGTTTTAACTCTGTGAGTTATGTTCTCAAATCAATCGATTACCAGAATGATTGTACAGTCTCTGACCAAACTTTCATGTGATGAAACGTACAGATATTACACTATTTTGATTTACTTGGGAGCTAAATTGAGCTGACACTATAAATTTTAAGTGGTCAGGTTTTGACCTTTGAACAAAGTTGATCAGATTGTTCAAATTATGTTTTATACTGAAGGCTTCAAATATCACGTGAACATGTGGGAAAGGTACTTTACTGTACTTTGTGTATTTGAACATGTACATATGAGTGACAGAATTTAAAACACGTTGATAAGATCAACTTTGATTTGGCCAATAATTACTTTTTGCAGTAAACATGCAAGTGAATCTGCAGATAATGTTTTAATTTAAGTCATGTGAGTACCATGTAATCACAGAATCCTTCACCGTCTGAAATCCCACTTGTGTTTCGTAACACATCTAAATTTTTGAGTCACGTGACAGAACATTGTTGGACTTTTGGATAATTTCGATTTCAGATTGAAACTGATGGATTCCAAAATTTACCACTTCAGGAATTATCATGATACCTTTGGTTGGTATTTTACGACATGATTTGTCTAAAGTTCATTGATTATGTGAAGAAGATATAGGGTTTTGGAAAGGAACAACCTTTTTTGGTTCATGTAATGAAACTTTTACCAATGTTTACTTTGAAAAAGTTTTGACATTTGACCACAAACACTAAATTTCATAGCATTTGTATGAATTAAAACTGGCAAGTTTGTGATTGTGTTTCAGTATAGTCAGTTCCATGGCTGACAAGTTATTTCTGCAAACTTAAAGGTGTTGCTCAAAATTTTGATATGATTTAGTTTAAAGGTACACTCAGACATTTGAAACATTTTGTTGTTTAGTGATATTGAGTTTGTAACCATGCAATATGGGGGGAAAGTAATGTCCAAGTCTTTTCGATTGTTTGATCATTATTTACAAAATTTAACGAGCCCGCAAATATCTCTGTTTTGAAGAGTGCATTGATGGGAAGGCACTCTCCATCATGGTGCACCATGAAGTGACATCTCGATACGGTCTTTTAACGACAAGTCGGGCGAAAAGTTCAACAACGTCAAGTGTACACTTTTTTACATCATGGGATAAGTGAAATATGGTAGCGAAGAAAATTAAAGAGTGAATTACAGATATAATTTATGTAAAGACCTAAACTTTGGAGTAAGTGTGGTTGTCGTATCCTTAGCAGTAAACCTAGTGTGTGGCGATGGTGTTGAATTGTTGATCACATGACAAGTATGAAGCCCTAGTCGCGTGAAAAGCGTTCGATTTAGAAATGGAATCAACCCCGAACACAATGTAGCAACTACAATAAATTTCCTCTTCAAGTTCAAATACGGTTTCATGCCTGCGAGAGGAGAGGAACGGTCCTCAAGTAAATCATTGTAAGTTTGAAAAAGAACGTAAAGTATTAACATTATGATTATGATTAGGAAAAGACATTCATTAGAAGACGCTTTTCAGAAAGATAAAAGGCGCTTACAACACTCTATAATAGCATAAAAATTAAAATAGTATAGCACGAACTTATGAAAATATATACTGGAAATTACACAATTTTATACTATGATTGATTAATTAGCCATTGAAAATTCAGTATCATTGATTTAGAATCAACTATAATGGATTAGACAATCACGCTATCAATAATCGGCAAACGGGCAGCTATTACTTTTCTTAGCGTATATCCATTGGTAATGGTTTTGGTGGTGTGGGATTTATTCAAAATGAGTAAGTTGAATCGGGCCGCGTGAGCCAAGGTTACGGGACGAGCTCCTAAAAATTACTGATTTAGAATAGCCATATGATTTGAAATTCAGTTTTCACTAGCTTGAAAAAATCTTGATCCAAAGACGTTTTCACACGGTACATAGGGCACGTTACAAAACTGTTGACCACTCCCTAATGTTATCAGTCTCCGGTTCTCAGAGACGGCATGTCGTTCTGTATGAAATGAAATAGCCACAGTATTCAAATATCGACAGGAAGTCAATGATGAATTGCAATGACAAACCAGTTCATTGATGCCAACTCGAATACCAATGTATATTGAGGATTTTAATGAAATACGTCGAACTAATGCTCGTCATTTTTCAGTGCACCGGAAGGGCACCGATGGATGTATGTTCGGGATCGTTAAAGAAAATATGTCTGTCGGATTCAACGTACAACAGGGTGTCCTTCCCTGTGGGATTAGATAAACAAATAACACCGTCCATAAACTCTAACAACAGAAAATAATTCAATTTGTTCAAAAGTGATGAAGTAAATTAGCGCGTTGACGCAAGCTGTGTCAGCATTACTTGGTCCATTCATATTGTTGATGTATGTACTAAAAAGGCCAATATTCTCATAGTGATACATAACTTTATTTTTATTTATTTATTTAATTTGTTATTAACAAAAAAAATTGACACCTTTGGTAGTTAGATGGCCCTCTTTATCAATCAATGCAAGTTAGTTGTGGTGTCAAATTGTGGTGTCACTTTGTCAACAGGCCAATGGTTTACCGGGGTCAATTACTCCAACGTGTTGCATGTCATGCCATATGTCCGTCTAGTCATAAGAATTTTCCAAAAAATTTATATTTGTACCCTCCACTGACCATTGGTTTTAGATTTTTTTTGGTAAATGGCTAAAAGTGCAATAAAGGTCAATTTTTCCATTTGTACAGAGCGAGGGTTGAAAAAGCAGAAGAACGTAGATTCTCAGCACTGAAAGAACTATTAAAGATTTCTTTACTTCTGCTGTTCATAATAAAAAAATGTTCTTGTTTACTAAAGTGTATATAATGTTTTGCGGTTTGCTTACAGTGCCATATATGAGCTTTATGAGATGTTTACATTTGAGTAATGAATGATTATGTCTTAGTAGAAAATATTAAACATCCACATTTCGCAAAGCATTATTACAGCAGAATTAAAGAAATTCTTTAATATTTTCTTTCCGTCCCCGGGCTGATGTTAACCTCCTTCTGTTTGTAAACCCTCGAGGGGTCAAAATCAGAAGTTGCTCCACTTTTGGTAAAAATGAAAACCAAATTGTCATCTAGCTTAATGTGTCAAAAGAAGGAATAGTTTGTGCATCTGCAGTGACATATGTTATCATGTTATGTGACAAAATGGTCCATGGGCAACACTAACCCAATGGCATTGACATTCTTTGACCTTTATCTCAATAAGTAAACATTTAACATAATCAAACTTTACTTTTTGGAAGTTCTCATTCCTCAGCAATAATTTTCAAGCATTTTAAATATAATCAGTAGTAATTTTCGATGTTGACCCCTGTTCAAATGGGGTTTGACCGTTTAGTCATTTTGAGCTAAACTCCAAAACCAATAGTTGTAAGTGGTACAAACTACCACGTTTTGAATCCTTATGACTAGACGGAACATATGAAAGATCGTTCAACATGTTTTGGAGTAGTTTTAAAGTTTGACCTCTGTGTAACTTAAAATTGGCCCCTGTGAAAAAGTTACACCATAATTTGAGGACCACTAAACTACCCTTGCATTGATGTAGAGGGTCCATACTAACTGACTAAAGGTGCCAAACCTTAGATGTTAGTCGGGCTATGAACGAACTCCCTAAATAGGACATTTAGGATATTATGCTCCTTCTCTATAAAAACTACAGGCCAATTTCGAAACCTAACCATTCAGCGGATAGAAGGGTAACAGGCGTGGAGACCGAGTGTCATGGACAACTTATGACAAATCTGATGAGAAGTTGGTCCACCTTATCACTCCTTGACCTCAGTGCTGCGTTGATAAGCTTGACCATTCTGTTCTCCTAAGGCGTCTCGAAGTGAGTTTTGGTATCAAAGGAAATGTTTCCTTTCCTTGGTTCACTTCAATGTTTCCTGTGTCCGTATAGGCGCTGGTAATGTCTCCAAACCGTGTCCGCTTTTGTATGGAGTGCACGGGCTCGATACTCGGGCCGCTTTTGTGTTGTTATATATACAACTCGCTCTCTGATGTTATTAACAGTAAACAATGGTTCGTATCCCAAGTACGCCAATGATACTCAGATTTCATTTCTGGGGCGCCTGAGGATTTTGCTGTAAAATAAGGGGAGCATTCAAGAAGGTATTAGTGCATTTTTGCGTTGAGGACAGTAAATCAAGCTATGCTTAATATTATAAGACGGAGGTGTTCACCGTTGGTAGGCTTCTCGTATTAACCAGATTGGACTGTGATATTATCTTTCAAAATTCGGTCAAGTATCTCGTGTTCGACGTGATTCAAATCCTTATCCATGTCTGGAACATAATTAGTATGACATCTGCCTTCCGCATATTATCTTTTAGACAGATTGGGTGTATTAGACCTTACCTATCTGAAAAAGCATCCCAATTCTGGTTAATTCGAACATCATCTCACGTCTTGATTTTTGTAATTCATTTTAGTGCATTATCAACTCCGATCAACTACATACTACAACGTTTTACACGCATTCCAAAAGTGTGCTGCTCGCCTAATTTCTCAAGAAACGAAAACGTGGACATATTACAACCTTGGCTTATTGAGCTTCACTGCCTACCCGTATAAATTCAAACTGGCCGTTTTTCCTTCAAGCATTTCGAAGGTCTTGCCTTTATATTTGTCATCCGTGCTTTCCACTTACCAACCATCACGTTCACGTCCGTTCATCAACTGAAAAGTTATTGAAAACTTCATTGGGTCATCCCTTAAATATCTGGGTTAACGCTCATTTTCATTTTGTACTGCTTCATCGGCCCTTCCGTACGTCCAAATAAATGTATTTTGGGTTACTTTATACAATATTTATCGTACCTTCCAGGGGATTTGTTTACATTGGCAGTGGTGTTGTAATTCTAGTGTGGCTTTATACTGTACCTCATATTTTAATCTTTCGGTTTCATGATCTTTTAATTATAATATAATTAGGGTGTATTTTTAATTACGCACGACATATCTACGTAAACGTGCTCAAGGGCCGGTGCTGCAGCATGTAAAGTGCTCTCATCAGCATCAGAGAAACCAATAATACCAGAACATATTTATGCCCATAAGATTTATGCCAGGAAGCTCGACGGATAACCCCCCCCCGCAAGCCGGCGCAAGTGGCTGTAAAAACCTGCTAAACCCTAAAAAAAAAAACGGGGTCTCCGTCCTCATACAGTCCCCGGTACGGGTATTTAGGCCGGCTGACTTTTTTCAGTTTGTAGACTTATGGACCCTTTTTTTTTTTTTTTTTTTTTAATTGAATATTAAATTAATTAAGAACCATATACAAGATTGAATCTTAAAAAGGAATTTATTATGGGATCAGTCCAATTTTGAAAAACTAAAGATTTTGATGTACGTCACGGCATTGATTGGTTTATTATTTGGCTTCGTGGGACCCATTCAGGTAAAAATGACGTTACGTATCCCCACATTGGAAAAAAACAACCGATTATAATCGTCATCGTCTTCGGTTTTTTGAAATCAGTAGGGAAAAGGTGAATTTTGTCACTGTTTAAGGACATAATAAACGTTGTCTTTTTGGAAAAAATAATATCACTTTGGGCAGAGGGTCTTTACAGACCTTGATTTAACATAGTCGGATTTATATATGGCGGTCGCCCCCCGAAAGAGCAAACTGAACCTGATACCTGACACTTACCTGGAGTAAAACCGACCACTGACACCAAACTATTCATTCGTTACCGTTTATAACTACGATACGGCAAAGCATCAATCATTCTGTATCTCTGTTGTAACAGCGTAATCGAGCAAGATATGAGACTATACATTTGGTTCTGGTATTAAAGACTAGTTTCAATGCATTTATAAGCGTAAGTAAAGACTATCTCAATGGTTCAAGGCATACAAGGCTGGTCAAGTGGTGGTACTTTTTCATGACGTACTACCAGCATCGGGGTAGCTAATCTTAAATTGTTTTTTCAACATATTCAAAATTCAAATCAATGCAAAATAATGCTCCTTAGTGATAGGGGGGCCCCGGTTGATAGCCATTAACAGTAATAGTAGCATTGTCATGTCACGCATGAATTTTGAACATTTAACATC